>MNCI01012793.1:4848-57874 GCA_015680685.1 Gnetum montanum
TAACCCTTCTAGTGCCCATGGACACTTTAAGTGTGATTACACAAGGGCATAATAGGTTGAAACCTGCTTTGGGGAGGATCCACTTGTGTAATTTTGTTGTAATCTTCATTAATTCTTTAGCTAGAACACACAATTTCTTACCCTTGGCTTAATTTTCATAAATTTCTTTCCCATTTATTAACCCTCAAAACTTTAACATTCCAATGTACCATTACCTTCCGTTTTCTTCATAACCGCCAAAGTTTTAATTGTTAAATTCACATCTTTATCATTCAAAGTGCCTCTCAATTTCATGTAATTACCCTTGAATATATTAATCCTTGTCAATGTCCTCACTTTACACATTAATTTTAAGAAAAATCATTAAAAATTCGGTCTTAACCAGGTGTCTCACTGCAATTTGGACGAGATATCGCGTACACAATATCGCGTCCCACATGATATCACGTACGCGATGTACCATACGCGATATCGCATCCCCTTTTCCTATAAATAGGAACCCCCGCCGCAACACTTAGTTTCATTTGGCATTTATGCGAGGGGAATTTTTGAATTTTTTCTCTGCGACTTGCGATTGAATGACCCTTGCTTTTTCACCTATATCTCGCACGCTGGTACTCCGATTTTAATTCCGTTTGAACCTGCTTGAACCTGAAGTGTTCAGTTTAGTCGTGGGGGAGAGACACTTGTCGAACAGTGCCTAAATTTTTTTGAAATTTGTCATCGCCCAAAGGACATCAATTAGGGTAATTAATACTAACACTTAGAAAAATTGTGCCAACAATCATATAACCTTAAGTATACCGGGAGCTTAACTTGAAATTCCACCTAAGTCATAGGACCCATTATCATAATTTTTGGGCACAATCACACAATAACATACGATATTTATTTAAGGCAAGTAGTAAGGTATAGCTTGATTTCTTAAACAACCTTACTAACGTTGGCCCGTGTGATTGCAGATGGCCCCGAAACGTTCACAGCAAAAGAGTCCTAACTAAGGTGGAGCGAAAAAACCTAGGAGAGGTAGAAGGCAAGGCCCTGCCGGACAACATAATGAACAGGAGGTGCATTCATTCAGCATCCATCAAGAAGAGCCTCCTACCAGATGATCCGGGTAGGTGGAAGGAGGAGCTGTTGCGCCTAAACTGGGACAACAACTCACGTTGCCCCCGAAATGCGTTCAGGCTATCCACACAAAGTCCACAATTGCTTCGGTGATTGTGGAACTTAACTCCGAATCTTTTGCAGAGTTCGCTCCTGAGGCTATTTGGGATCACCTAAAAGGGTCTCCCTTATGGCCTGTCCTCTCTGAACAAGGTGCCTGGTACTTAGGAGAAACATACCTATTTGGCACAATAAGGAGCAAGGCACCACGGTAAACATTGGTGGTGTGACAGTAGATTTTTTTGCACAAGCAATTTTAGAAGTGTTAAACCTTTCGAATTCAGGCCCCCATGTTGCTCAGTTATCTACCCGATCAGACCCTGATGTGCGAAAGGATTGGCTAGAAAAGGCTTATGGCAGAGATAAAGCTTTTGGTGAGCTGACAATGGAAGAGAGAGTTTATTTCAAAATCGGAACCTATCACCTCTTCCCTACAAAAGGTTTAAAAAGAATATCAACGTACGTGGCAAGAGGATGTGCAGTGTTGATGGGAAAGGTTAACGCTAACCTTCCTCATCTATATTTGACAGAGATCCTAAGGCGATTCGAAGAACGGAAGACAGGGAAAATGGCACTCCCTTTTCTCTGCCTTATCAGAAAACTATGTCATCGGGCTGGTATTCGGGGATATACAAATGACGTCCTCCGAAAAGTCCAAAATGCTTCTTACGCTGAATTGTTAAAGGCGCCAGCTCCAAGAAAGAGCACTGGCGAAGAGCTGGGACCAGATGAAGAAGATGAAGAACAGATGACTGGATCCCCTGCAACTCAACTTGCAGGACCTAGTCAACCTACAGCTACAGGTCCCAGCCAACAACAAGAAGCAGGACCTAGCACAGGCCAGGATCAGCCGCCGCCGCAAGATTATAGACCGTCGATGAGTCATTTGAGGGCCATCACCGAGATGGTTAGTTGGGAAAGTCGTGATGACGCCAACCTCTTCCGTGTCATATATGATGCCAGCCAGCCTACGATTTCAGTAGATCACACACAGGGTGAGTTGTCAATGCAAACAGGAGGAGGGGAAAGCAGATGGTCACAACGGATCTCTGGAAACACGACATCTTTTCAAGTGCAATTAGAGACTGGTGAAGGGGCCACTGTGGTGGTCATGCAACACCAGGATGCCGCGGAAGCTACTGAAGTGATTGCTGACCACATCAAAAAGTCTTTCAACGTGCCTGTTGTGCCACCGGAAGATCTTTCAGGAGCACAGGATGCTCAAACTATTGCCGGAACCTCAATGACTCCTGCAAAACATGAGGATGTGTTGGACAGATTGCTTCAAACAGGACAAGTTTTGACGTCCCTGTTTGACATCCCCCAGGATGTAACGACAATTCAGTCAGACCTCATTTCCACAAAGGGGAAGCTGGTCATATCCGAAGTAAGGGCAGAGCATGCTGAAGCTAAAGTGCAGAAACTACAAGAGTAGCTCTTGGCCTTACAAGCAGTGCAGTGGGATCCTTTGTGATTGGTTCCCGCAGACCAACTAGACAATTTTAGAACCAAGCAACTAACAAAACTAATTACAGAAAATAAGAAGGTGGCAGAAGAAAAGGAGACGACCAATTGGGATGCCTCCATAGCAAAGACGCAAACTCATGCGCATCTTAAGGCACTCAAGGCCTTGCAAGAAGAGAATAAGCAGTTGGTTGCAGATAACCTTTGGTTGACTTTTGTGGAGAAGCAAAAGAATGTTCTCGATGAGCACTTTCATCAGCTACGAGAACAATTCATTCGAGTCAACCAAGATGTAAGCCATTTAGCCAGAGAAAATTGAACCCTCTCAATGGATGAGGTACGCGCTGTTCGACAGAAATAAGCCATTGAAATTAGTGCATGGCAGAATGAGGCTAAATGACATGAGAAGCTGAAGGAGCATTTCCGTGATCAGGTGGGGATGTACAAACAAATCCTGGAGAAGGAGATCCATATAGCTAAAGCTCAAATCAACAACATCAGTGCTTAGCACACAGATTGGGGGGCCATATTGGACACTTACGCCTACGCCCACCAAGTGGAGATTAAGAACCGGGACCTGCAGATCCAGGACTTAACTGAATACATGGAGTTGGCAAACCTTCGATATGCCAACCTGGCCATGTTAATAGTAGGATTCTCAAGGTCAGAGCTCAAGCAGTAGGTAGCTTCCACCCATATCAAATATGAAGCAGAATTTGTAGAGCGAAAGAAGTTGGCTGAAAAACTAGATGTCGCAAATTCTAAACTCGCGATGGTAAAAGAAAGCTACCAAGGACAGAAAGATGTGGCAACCGACTTGGCTCAACGGCTAACAGAACTTCATGAATACAAAGACAAAGCTAGAGCCTTTGAAGAGGAACGACGGGTGTTTATGGCATGGTATGTCAAAGCTAATCAGATGTTCCCGCAACTACCCTGTCCGTGGGAAGTGCCGACTCCATCAAACATTGGAGCATCAGCATAGACGGTATAAGGCCCTCAGACTGAAGAGGAGAAACTCTAGGCCATTCTTTAGCATCATCAACCTTCAAAGCTTGGAGCACGGGACAAAGGGAAAGCACCCATGGAGGAGCCACCACCACTAGGAACTACATGAGTTCCACATTTTTGTAGTTGTAGCATTTTTTCTCTGTGTTGTGTCTTCCCACACTACGGCATTAGTCCATTTCTTTTTCCTGTTAATAATCCCATACCTATCCACTGTGTAATCACTGAAGCTTGTTCTCCTTGTAACTCAACGATGAGTTTTTATTCAATCGTGGGGGTATGATGAGACACGGGTCGCACAGGCCGCAATATCGCATACGCGATATTGCAGCCGACGCGATATCGCGTCCCCCGCAATATAGCGTACGCGATATTGCATCCTTCCCTATGATATCGCGTACGCAATATCGTAGTCCGCCGCCATGTCTATAAATAAGAGGCAGCTCTCCCTTATTTGGGATCCCAGTTTAGAGTAGCGAAGCTCTGGCAGTTTGATCCCTCCAGAGTTAGATTTTTTCCCGTGTCTGCCCACAGTGTGGTGAATGTAATTGTACGGTGTCTTTATTCGAGTGTGCCGTACTTGGACACGCACATGACCGGCAATAAAGATCGAGATTACTTCATCATTGCAGCATTCACTTAGTTTATTTATTTGTTATTTATTTAATGTTATTTATTGCTTTCATAGCGCGGTGTGAGTACGACTTAACTACGAGCATCTACGGGTGTGTACGGCTAGTTAAGGAATCGGTTACTCATCGTGATTAGTTTCTCACCCTTAAACTCCTAGAAGCGGAACGAGTACGACTTGATTACGAGCATTTAAGTGTGACTGCTTGGTAGCCCAGTGGTGTAGCTAGGGGGATCTACGCTTGGTAACCCAGTGGCGTATTTGGGGTCTGCGCTTGGTAATCCCAGTGGCGTACCTAGGCCTATGCTTGGTAGTCCCAGTGGCAGTCGTGCACGAGGTCCAAGATGTGTACGGTTGACCAAGGAATCGGTTGCTCGTCGCACTTAGGCTAGATTAGATTTCCTTACCCTTTCCCTCTTAGCTTAGCTTAGTTAATATTATTTTCCACCGCCTTCAGGAGTAGGGATAGAATTAGAACACATCATACACCTCATCTAGACTAAACCATATGTGACATATGCAAAACTAGTCTAGGTGGGAAGACAACGAACTGTGACCTAAGGCTAACTATCTAGGTGCCACAACTAGTCCATCTGCGGAGTTCGATCGGATCGCACGTGCGACGCTCATTTCGTATGGTTGAGTGTATGGGTACCTCGCCACTCATCAGCCCTAAAAAAGAAGATTGAGGAAAAAAAGGAGACTAATACTAGTACAAAGGATAATAAATAGATTTTGTTGAAATTACTAGAACTTGAAGCCAAGGTGGATGAAAAAAAATATAATATTGAATGAATAAAGAGAGATGAGATATACGATTGTAAAAGTTTTGAAAGAGTAAGATGAAAAAAGGAGAAAGTTAAAAATTGGTGATTTGTATGTATCCTAGAAATAGAGAATGCAATGAATGAACCTTCAATTTAAAAATTTTTAAAAACTATATATGATATGCATATAGCTTCTCCAAACATTAATAAAGTTTTTAGGGTGACAAGTTGATGAACCACGATATCGTGTCCGCAATATCGGATCAACCATGCGATGTCGGATGCCCGATATCGCGGCCCATCTCCTCCCCTATAAATAAGAGGTGGCACCCTTGGTTTCCATATTAGAAGTTAGTCCCTTAGCCAAACTCTTGCCATTTTTTCCCTCTAGAGTTAGAATTATTTCTGTGTGCCTGCAGTAGGAGTCATAGAGTGAATGGATCTTTATTCGAGCATTGTGTACCTGAGCACACTTTGTGTACGGCAATAAAGATAAACTTTATGATAAACCTTATAGCATACAGAATAGATTAATTAGTGTTAATTATTATTTAATACTTTCTTAGTTGATTAATGATTTCTCTCACACTACAACTCTCTTAGTTAAATACATTCAGTATGACCGCTTCAAGCATGCGTGTAGCGCTTGGTAACCCAGTAACGATTAGCATTTGGTAATTCTAGCAGCGTTGCATTGGTTCAAGATGTGTACGGTAAGTGGGAATGGATACTGATGTTAGGAGTACTTAGAACTTAGTTAATGAATAGCTAAATTAGATTAGTTACTTGGTTATCTCTCTCTCTCCTCCTTATTAGCGCAGGATATAAAACACATAAAGGCCATAAAAATCATATGCCTCAAGCTTACTTAACCATACAACCGTGACATAGAAGTAAGTTTGGGAAGACAATGATTAATCAACTTGTTATTGTTTCACAAAGGCGCATAGGCACTTAGTCCTTGGAATTCAACCAGATCATGCGTGAAACACTCGTATTCATATGGTTGAGCGTAGGGGTACCTCGCCGCTCATCATTGGCACCATTGCCGAGGACTTAGTTGTTTGTGCGCTAAGTAGAACTTAGGAAATCATTCACATTGTTGGAACGAACACTTAGGGTTGATTATGAAAAAGATAATAGTACATTACACACTAAACAAGAAAAGATGTCTTCTTCTTCTCACAAAAGCACTTCACCACCTAGCACTAACACAAGAAGCAATCGGCTGTAGGATGCACATGACGTTGATCCATCAATCCCTCAACAGTTTCATGTGGTATACATTCATCTTGATGAATATGTACTCGACTTTACCTTTATTCTCCACCAAGATGAATAGCTATGTTGGCGTGACTTGGAAGGTAACATAGTGTTACCTCCCGATCGTTCAGTCCCAAGTATGCTTCTTCGTGCTCTCACACGAATAGGCATGCAACACTTACATGTAGAGTACATTGCGCAGGACTATGATTTGAGAGACTACTGTCCCACAAAAGCGTAATGTCAAAGGGACTTGCAACAGGAGAGACACCATAAGTCATTGAAGGGAAAATGGTCCAAGGATGCCCCCCACGTTTTAAGTGAAATTGAAGGTGATGAACCTACTTCAGATAGTCACCAACATAACGATGTTCCTCCCCTTGACTTTGGCCAAGGGGTTGTATATCAAAACCTTCATTCTACTATTCACAACCCAGGTGCTAATACCAATGGACACAAAGTGTCTAAAAAAGGAACAAAGGCACATGACAAAGGTGGGCATTCTGATTGCAATCGTGATTGAGGAAAAGACCACCGAAGAGAAGGTAGTAGACACCGTCATGGGGGCGGTTCTCCTTCTTCTTCACCTTCATTGTCTCCTTCATCCTCTCCTTCCGTGTCCAGACGTAGCCATAGAGAAACAGATCATGAGGATAAGGGCAAACAAAGTGGAAGTCATAGACAAGATAACCAAGACAGAGGATGAGGGCACTCTAGGGAATCATGCCATAGAAGAAGGGAGAGTAGAGAACTGCATAGGCACCATAGATGCTACGAACAAGATGATCATGATGAAACCCTACTTGCTACACAAAGAATGCTAGATATAAAACTTAGGTTGTGAGAGTTCCAACAAGGCACCAAAAAGATAGTAGGATCAAGAGGTTAGACATGAATAACATACCACAATTTGAAGGGGGATAAAACACTGATCCTCAAAATCACTTACAAGAATTTCACGATGCATGTGCCTTACAAAACATAGAAAACGAGTGGCAACAACTTAAGCTATTCCCATAGACACTAATAAAAGAAGCTGAAAGTTGGTACCAGTCCTTAGAATTGGAATCCATTCGTAGGTGGAGTACTATGTTAGAATTGTTCAACGATAAGTACCAAACGTACTCCCGGGTGTCTAACCTGCGAAAGAAAATCCAAGGATGGAAACAAGGAATTCATGAACCCTTGGATGCTACCATGGGCCACTATTATGCACTACTACATTGTTGTCCTAGCCATGGTTATTCGTAGTGGGATCAACTACACCATCTCGTAGATGGGCTTAGGCATGAAACGAGAAGAACCTTTGGAACTTATGCCCAAGGGAGGTTATCTGAGCTTAGGTCTCATCAAATTCATAGGCTACTAGATAAAGTTGCTAAGGAAGAAGGTGAGCTATAAAAAAGAGAGAGTGCAGAAGAATATAACTGAGATCCTTCCCTCCGAAAGAAGAGAGTAAGATTTTGTGAGGATGAGGAAGAGTCACCACTCGAAGAGATGGTGAACAGGAAAACCTTGCCTATCCAAAAGTTAGCATTAGAAGTATTGGCAAAGGTAGACCAAATGTGGGGCTCCCTGGATAGTAGGTTTCAAACTGTTCTCAAAGTAGTAGAGGATTTTAGAGAGCGAGGTAGTGATCGTGACAAAAGGAAAAAGAGAGAAGTAGAAAATGCACGTAACAAGGGTAAGGGTAAAGTTGCTACTATTGAGGAGGTTGTAGACTCAAATACAAACAATGATAGTGGATGTGAGATATGTCAATGAGACCATCCTAAGAGATGTTTCCCTATGATCTCACATCTACAGGAGTCTAGGGTGTATGCACTTAATCCATGTTTAAATAAACGGCAAACATCTCGATAGTTACCTTATCCCCAAGGTAACCTAAGAAAGTTCCACCAACCTTTAATGTATTATCCAAGTGGAACTCCACCACAACCAATGGAGCAACATCAACAATGGTAGCACCCACAATCATGGGAATGCCACCACCAAGGCAACAATATCCTTACCGGCAACCTGACCCATATGGATATTACGTGCAACATCCAATCTCTCCACATGACTCTGTTGGTCACGTTACTTCCCAACATCACTACCAAGCTCACGAGTACTATAGGAATCCCTCTCTTAAGGGGGATATTCCACAAGTATACCATCCTTCCAATCTGGCTGCATCTCTCCCACCAATAGCTCCATTACCACCTACTCTAGCACTGCAAGGTGAACTTCCTGCTTAGCCACAGCAACGCAATGCCACAAGGGCTATTAATCCTCAACCTACTGTTGGTTCTGAAAATCATATGAAGAAAAGATCTTTCTTCAGAACCAACAGTCCAACCAAGCCTTTGCAACCCCAAGTGGCTGAGTCTTTGGACGTCTCCGTATCAACTAAAGCTTCAGAGCCCTCTTCAAACTTAACACCACATTCAATGCATATGGTCATGTTAACACATGTCATTACTGATTGGATCAAAGCTGGCCACCTTCCCAGGAAATTCTCTAATCCTAGGAGTCCCCTAATATATCTACAAATCATTGGAAATGATCCATGCAAAGCTCTTTTAGATTCAGGTTCCAGTGTCAACCTAATATTGCAAGAAATGTATAAGGCCTGGAACCTTTCCCCATTAAAAAGGAGCAATGTCCATTTAAAGTTAGCTGACCAGTCCATCACTGTTCCCTTAGGATTAGTGGAGAACATTATTACCACTATTTGTGGATGGTCATATTCAGCTGACTTCTTGATGATTTAAGTGAACAACAATAAGGGGGACTTCCCGAGCATAATGGGAAGGGCATGGCTAAGCACTATCAATGCATGCCTAGGTATCTACAATCTTTCCGTAGAAATATCTAAGGAAAATACTTTCAGAAAGATCTAGAAGAAGAAGATTCCATGCATCACATACAGTGACACAGGGTGCAATTTTGTGCAGAGATCATGGGTTGTGCAAAGTTTAACATTACCTACATGCAATCAATGTGCAAAAATGATCAACATATAAAGGTGCTTGTATGTAGCAGCCACATGACAAGAAGACACCCAGTGGCTAATAGCTGATCAAGAAATCAGCTCACTTATATGCATGGAACTAACTGAGGGTTTAACTTGCACTTACATAAATAACATTGATGCATTAGAGCAAGTACACCGCCAACTTCACAGCCCTAACTTGGAAAACATCAACTAGGGGAAGTTGGAAATTCCTAAGAAATTTAAACGAGATCCCCTAGAGCTAAGACCATTGCCCATCGGTATGGAATACATATTCCTTAAGAATGGAAAATTGGTAATCATCAATGCAATACTTGCCCCGCAACAAAAAGAGAGTCTGCTAAAGGTAATAAATAAGTGGTCAAAAGCCTTCACCTGGTCATATCTGGAATTAACTGGAATAGATCCTAGGATATGCCAGCATAGGATTTACATTGACTCCTCCATGAAGCCTTGAAAGTAACTACAAAGGCAATTGAACCCAAACTTGAAGCAAGTAGTAAAAGAAGAAATTGAACAGCTTCTAAAGGCTAGGTTCATATACCCCATTGCTGATAGCGAATGGGTTAGCCCCTTAGTAATCATGCCTAAAAAGGGAGGAAAATGGAGGGTGTGCATAGATTTTAGGCTGCTAAACATGGCAACATTCAAGGATCACTTTCCGTTGCCATTTGTTGACCAAGTCTTAGACACAATCGCAGGGCATCGCTATTATAGTTTTCTAGATGGCTATAGTAGATACAACCAAATACAAATAGCCCCAGAAGACCAAGCCAAAACTACATTCACCAGTTCTTGGGGAACATTTGCATACAAACAAATGCCATTTGGCTTGTGCAATGTCCCTGCCACATTTCAACACTTAGTTCTAAGCATATTCCAGCAGCAGATAGAAAATGGTGTGGAAGTCTTTATGGATGACTTCTCCACCTACGAAGCAAGTTTTGATCAAGCCTTGGACCGATTAGAGAAAGTGCTGAAAAGATGCGTAGAAACTAATCTGAGGCTCAATTGGCAAAAAATCCATTTAATGGTTCAAGAAGGCATAGTACTTGGGCATAAAATTTCACATGCAGGGATAGAGGTAGACCCTGAGAAAATCAAAGTCATTGAAGAAATCACTTGTTAACTGGAAACTGTCAAAGACATTCAATCATTCCTTGGACATACTAGCTACTATAGGAGATTCATAGAGAACTTTTTGAAGATTGCCAAACTATTGGTAAAGTTAACAAAAAATGATGTACCCTTCGAGTGGACCAAGGAATGCGAACTAGCTTTCCAAACTCTGAAGCAAAAGCTGGTAGAAACACCCATTCTATAAGCTCCTAACTAGTCCAGGTCATTCCATGTCATGATTGATGCATCCAACTACGCCTTAGGAGCCATACTTACATAGTTAGATGACCAGAAACATCCTTATTACATCCACTGTGCAAGTAGAAATATAGCTAGTGCACAACTTAACAACACTACTACAGGATAAGAATTAATGGTTGTAGTGTTTGCACTAGAAAAATTTAGGCACTATGTATTAGGGTACAAAGTATTCATACACACATATCATAGTGCAATCTGGTTCCTCATGAATAAGCCAATGGTAAGCCACTGTATTATATGATGGTTAGTAATCCTACAAGAGTTCGATTTAACAATGATCGATTGTAAAGGCACCGAGAACGTAGTTGTCGATCATTTATCTCAGTTGTGCTGGGATAGCAAAGAGGACAAGTATCCCATTTCCAATCACTTCCCTGATGAGTTCCTCTTTGCTGGTGTAGTGAATGACCAATCACCCATGGAGACAAACTAGTACACTGGCATTCTTACCTATCTCCTTACCCAAAAAACACCACAAGAGCTAGACCTTAAGAAGAAACAATAGTTTCTTCATAGAGCCAAGTATTTTATGGAGATCAATGGATAACTTTACAAAGTATGTCCTGATGGCTTGGTTCAATGGTGTGTTCCCGATAGAGATCAATTGAGAGTGCTCCAAGACGCTCATGAGGGCCCTTGTGGGGGTCATTATGCAAGGAGACAAATGATCATTAAGATCCTACTTGCAAGATATTATTGGCCTACCTTGTTCTAGGACACCCATCACTTCGTCCAATCGTGTGAATGCTATCAACATGATGGGGGAATGACTGCCAAAACGGAGGGTCCACAATAATGGATTCAACTGTTAGAACCCTTCAACATTTGGGGAATTGATTTCATGGGGCCCATTACACTAATTTCCAATGGAAAAGCTTACATTGTAGTTGCTGTAGACTACTTAACAAAATGGGATAAATTAGCTACTGTCAAAGATTGTACATCATCTACAGCTACATGATTTATTCAACAACAAGTCATCAACAGGTTTGGTGTGCCACGTGCACTTATCTTAGAAAATGGAACACACTTCACAGGTGCAACTTTTCGAAAGTTAATGCAATGCTTAGGGGTTGAGCACAAATTGACTACACCATATCACCCCCTAGCAAATGATCAAGCTGAGGTCACCAACAGGGAGATTACTAAGATATTGACTAGAACCATTAGCAAGTAGAGGCAAGATTGGAGCACTAAACTAAATGATGTTCTTTCGGCACACCACTCCACATGGAAACTCCCGATAGGCTACTCTCCCTATGAGTTAGTATATGAAAAACTTCCAACACTCCCTATCCAAACTAAGCTCTGTACACTAGCCATGACATGTGACCTCAACCTTGACCTTGATCTAGCACTAAAACAAAGGTTGATGACTCTTAACTTGCTAGATGAGAACTGACTAGCTGCCCTATCATCTAATGAGTTGCACAAGGCATTTAATAAACAATGTCATGACCTAAAAATTAGGAAAGTTAAGTATCAACCCAGAGATAAGGTTCTCTAGTAGAACCCCACACATGTGTCACAATGTACCAAATTTCAAACACTGTGGGAAGGACCTTACATTATCTATGCAACTTTTCCTTCAGGAGCCATGACCATATATAAACCTAAGAGCCTAGATAAAATACTGTTAGTCAACATGCAACAAAAAAAACCTTCCCATGAGTTTAGAACAGCAAAAATATATGCTACCTTTGTAGGTGGGCAACCTTGCTCATTATTTCAAATCTCTTCCTTCCAACTTAGTCATGGGGGAGATGGCCATCTCTGCTAATCATTAAAGGCCCTCAACTCTTTCTAAATTTTTGTTTTGCACATTTCTTTAATCTTTCTTATTTTTGTTTTGCATCATCGTTCATACTTTTTACCATTTCTTCGTGTGATTTTGTTTTGTTCGTCACCCAATAAGTGTTCATGATGGTGGTATGAATAATATCATATTGATTGCTAATGTTTGGATTTTACCTTTGAAGTATGATGTTGATATTAAGGTATAGTTTTTTGATTAAAAAGGCAATGATTCCACGTTGTTCATACATCCATAAAACCCTATGGTCTCCCTTTGCTTGGAACTGTACAGTCCCTCTCTCTCATAAAACTATTAACGAATAGGTAGCTAGGTATTTCTCAAACTAAGGAAGGACTCAAAGAATGAAAAGGGTGTGACTTCAAGGGGATTCAATGCATTTGCATTGGCTATTATCTTGAGTTCTTGGATGCTTTTTGCTTGGGTTTTCTGCCATTTTGACAATTCATCAAATCACTGGAACTTGAGTACGTAAAAATAAGTCTTTGCATGGTGTGGTTCTCACGCGAAAAACACAAAAAAAATTAGACACAATAATGAAATTAGGCTACACACACTGGTTATGGCACTGGAAAGACATGTTACCCATGTCTATAGGTTCCCTCTAACTAAGGCCCTTTCTCGCTTCCTAACTGTCCATATCGCTCTCCTTGGAATGGTGGTGACTTTTTGTAGAGGTATTCTTGTTGCTTCAAGAGGATAGGCTAGTCAAATGTGTTGATGTGAGGTCATTGAATGTGGATTGTTGAGCCTGGATTTGGAATGAGTTCTACTCAGTCACATTAACCATGAAACACACAAGGGACTTTACACAACCTTGTTCTTGGGTTTCCATTCCATTCTTTCCTCTCCACCATTCTTTTCCATTTTTCACCTCATTGTCGATTTTATCATTAGTCCATACCTTAGTTAATGCATCATTTTCCTTGGTAATTTCTTATGGGTAATTTTTTAACTCTTGCTTCCAAATGACATTCCTAGAGCCTACAAACTCTTTAGGTTGTAGGTCTATCAAGGCATCAAAGGCATGAGCCTACTTTGGGGAGGACCCACTAGCATTCCTTTTTGGTGCACTTGTTAACTTCTTTTCCTTAAAGATTTCCTATAATCAACAATTTTTGTCTCATCCCCATCCATGACATCCATTTTATTAGTGTTGTCATTGTTACTTTTTCTCCATCTTTCTTATTCCTTATCTTTTTCCATCCTATCGCTATCAGAGGTTTGCTCTTAGTCATGGGGGCCCTTACACAATTTTTTCAATTTTTCCTAACCCCTACACCTTGGGTAGTCACCAGTGTTAAAACTCCAGAATCCGTATCTGCCATAACCACAACTCAGCCAATGCACTTTACATTGAGGCAAGGTATCAATTGCATTGTGATTTATCTACCCTCGCTCATTTGTGACTATGTTCTATGTGCAAATGGCGATCATACAACAATGGACTGGGCCTAGAGGAAACACTCAGGATGGACCAGAAATGGAACGTTTACGAAAGGAGCAAGATTGGTGGCATGGCTATGGATAAAAAACGAAAGGCGCAATCTTGGCATCAGTAGCAACACGTCTCTTTTCTCTCTCTCTCTCTCTCCTTCTCTTCCAGTTGCAAAATAAGGTTGGATGTCATTTATGTACAGTGTTCACTTTTATGGTCATGAACACTAATGATGTCATGTATTGTATTGTTGATCCGTTCACCGAGCACATTGAGTCTGTCACACTATTCCACTATCAATGATTGTTCAGTCAAAGATCCCATATCTTCCCAATATTTTGTAAAGAAATTGAGGATGAGTTTTCATTCAGTCATGGGGATATGATGAACCACGATATCGCGTTCGTGATATCGAATCAACCATGCGATGTTGGATACCCAATATCGTGGCCCATCTCCTTACCTATAAATAAGAGGTGATGCCCTTGGTTTCCATATTAGAAGTTAGTCCCTTAGCCAGACTCTTTTCATTTTTTCCCTCTAGAGTTAGAATTATTTCTTCGTGCCTGTAGTAGGAGTCATAGAGTGAATGAATCTTTATTCGAGAATTGTGTACCTGAGCACACTTTGTGTACAGAAATAAAGATAAAATTTATGATAAACCTTGCAGCATAAAGAATAGATTAATTATTTTTAATTATTATTTAATACTTTCTTATTTGATTAATGATTTCTCTTACCCTACAACTCTCTTAGTTAAATACATTCAGTACAACCACTTTGAGCATGCGTGTAGCGCTTGGTAACCTAGTAATGTTTAGCGTTTGGTAATCCCAGCAACGTTGCACTAGTTCAGGATGTGTACGGCAAGTGGGAATGGATACTGGTGTTAGGAGTACATAGAACTTAGTTAATGAATAGTTGAATTAGATTAGTTACTTAGTTATCTCTCTCTCTCCTCCTTATTAGCATAGGATATAAAAAACATAAAAGCCATAAAAATCATATGCCTCAAGCTTACTTAACCATACAACCGTGACATACAAGTAAGTTTGGGAAGACAATAATTAATCAACCCATTATTGTTCCACAAAGATGCATAGGCACTTAGTCCTTGGAATTCGACTGAATCATGGGTGAAACACTCATATTCGTATGGTTGAGCATAGGGATATCTTGCCACTCATCACAAGTGAATGACATAAAAAGCCATGGAATATACTTATTAAGTTTCATGATATAGAAGATAAAGTGTATGTTTAGAGACATCGATGCTACTTGAAGCAAAGTAAGAATGGGAAAAGCATTTAGATAAATAAGAATCTTACTTGAAATGTACTCGTAGAAATGGCTGAACAATGGAAAAAGGTTAAGGCAGCTCATTGATGAGTAGTGAAGCAATCCAACACCCAACCATACAAGTCACAAGTGTTCACGCATGACCTGGTCATAAGCCATAGATAGACAATGTTGATATGCTAGTAATTGAGTTAAGTTCAAGATTGTTGTCTTCTCATGTGGAGTTAATGAACTACAAGTGTATGGTTTAGTACACCATGAGAAATATGATTATTGATGTTGTAAGACCTGAAATATTCCTAAGCATAACCATAAGGAAAAGAAAGTAATTTCTAAGTCTAAGTAATGATAGAAATGTAAATCTAATCTAGCCTATGTGATGAGTATCTATTCCTAATTTTCTGTACATACTTTGCGCTTTGTGTAACCGTGACTAGGCTACCAAGCATTATGCTACTTGGCATACTAAGCAATAACACTACTAGGCTTACCAAAAAATTACACTTAAGTGCTCGAAATTAGTCATACTCATTCTGCTTACTATAAATGAGGAAAAGTAAAGTGCTTTGGAAAAGTAAAACATTAAGCTAGAAAAATAGTAAACATTATGCTAAGTATACAAAGAGTAAACTAAAGGAATGTTGCAATGATATCAAGCAATCTCAATCTTTATTTTCATTCACAAACTAGGCCCAAGTACAATTTGTTCAAATAAAGACAACGTCAATTACTAGACATCACACTACAAGTATTCATTTTAATTACTAACACTATGGGATAAAACTGCAAGAGTTTTGATAAGGTATGAATGAAAAGTTAGTGGATCCTACACCTAAGTGTCATATTTATAGGACTACACACATCCTGAGATATCGTATCAATGATGACATAGCATGGACTACGATATCATATTAATGACATCATTGATGTAATATCACTATGCATCAAAATTTCACTTTATCATACTCCCACGATTAACTAGAAAATCATCCTCAAGTTAAAACAAAATGAGGATAGAATCCCTTACAAAATTTGGAGGTAGATTTGACTATAGATGACTAACAAACTATTTACATGAATCTAAATGCTGCAATGGTGTTTGTACAAAATTGACACAAGTGTATGAAAAAACAAAAAACAAAAAGAAAACAAAGATGGAAGTGGCTTAATGTAGATTAACTCCCAGATGGTGGTTCTTCTTTCATTGGTCGCTTCCTTTACCATCAAGCATCTGAAATTAGTATCAATTGAGTAACCGTAAAGCTTCTCCTCCTCTATTCAGGGATCATGTACCATCCATGCCTATTGTGCAATATGTGATGGATCTAATACATCCCATGGACATGGTAGTTATGAGAACATTTTGTTTGCCTTAACGTACCATGCCACAAACTACCTCTTTTCCTCTTCAAATGCTCTAACCATTTTTCTTAACTCTTGATAATTTGACATTCATCTAGCCAAGTTAGCTACAATATCCTTTTGGCCATGGTACCTAGCCTTAAAAGCTTCTAATTCTAAGTTTGCCACCTACAACTTCTGTAAGGCATCCTTCTAGTCTACAAACTCTTTCTCGTATAAAGCATATACATCTACTACTTATTGCTCTAGCTTGTTTCTGGGCCTACCTACTATCAACATGGCTAACTTAGCATAATGAAAGTTAACTAACCCCATGTACTTTGTGAGATCTTTGACCTCCAGGTCTTTAATCTTGATTTTCTCTTAGTGGACATGGGCTAAGCTATCCAAGATTGGCTGCTAGTTTGGATTTTATGCTAAAATTGAGTTGATCTTGGCTTTAGCCATCTAGATTTCTTTCTCATTGCTCTACTTGTACATTTCCATTTGGTCACAAAAATGTTCTTTGAGCTTCTCATGCTTCTTAGCCTCATTTTACCACTTGCTTATTTCTATAGCAGAATATTATCTTATCACATGGACTTCCTTCATTGACATGGTTCTATTTTCTCTACCTAAGTAGCTCATTTCTTAGTTGATCCTCATCAGTTGTTCTCTTAACTAATGAATGCTTTCTTGGAGAACATTTTTCTATTTTTTAGTAGTGATCAACCTTATGCTATCTGTAGCTAGTTTCTTATTCTCTTTTTGTAAGGTAGTAAGTTCTTTAGCATGGGCATATGCTTGGGCATCTACTACTAAAGCATCCCATACTACCTTTTTCCCTCTCCTATTCCATTTGTAGGTTTTGATCAACCAGCCTATTCATATGTTTAGTTCTAAAATGTTCTAGTTGGTCTAGCACCACAAACTATGAAGGATCCTTTTTCTTTACCCTCAGGGTCACGAGCTCTTCTTGTAGTCTATGAACTTCATTTTCAACATGCTCTGCCCTGGTTACTATCATAACCAACTTACCCTTGGTGGCATTAAAATCAGATTGGACAATAGTGATATCACTAGGGATATTAAAGAGATTTTGCATGATTTGGGCTATCTGCAGCAGTCTATCAAGTACATCTTCATGATCTGCAAGAGTCATTGAGGACTAGCTAACATTTGAGCATCTCTGGCTCCAAAAAGATCAAATGGTAGTACAACAAGAATATTAAAATATTCCTTAATGTGATCTATGATCACTTCTATGGCTCACACTCCATCTTGATGCTACATTACCACAACTATGACTCCTTTACCTATTTCCAACATCACTTGGAATGATGCAAGATTCCCTAAAATTTGTGATGACCATACATCCTCTTCTCCTAACTACAATGAGAGTTGTTCATTAGCAGGGTCTATGTAAATAATGGGCCTAACTGCATTATCTATGACCTTATAAAGATTGGCCTCTTCACATGTTTGCCAATAAATAGTCTTTACAGTCTACTACAGATGACTCATTGAAGGCTTGTAATCTTTCGGTAGTGGTAGTGAAACTTACTACTATTGCTATTGTTGCTTAGTTTGTTGTTGATTGCTAGGCCCAGCTTGTTGTTACTGACTAGTTGCTGGAATGTGATTGGTAAGTGTGATGTCTATAGTTTCCTCGGTGCCTACTAATTTTTCTACCTGATCTTTCTTTGGAGGCACCATCTTAAGCATTTTTTTTACATGAAGCATTATGACATGTCTTAGGGACAGCATTAGTGTACCTTAGGATTTCAGCTCTTTTGCACAACTTCCTGATAAGGCAATGAAATGGAAGTGTCAACTTTCCTACCTTTTTTTCCTCAAACCACCTTTGAATCTCGAAGAAGTAAAGATGGGCAATGTTAGCATTGAACTTTTCCATCATAATGGCACTTCCTCTGGCCACATATGTTGGTATTTAATTAAGCCCTTTGGTTGGGAATAGGTGATAAGTGCCAATTTTGAAATATATTTTCTCTTTGGAGGTCAACTCATTGTAATCTCTATCCCTTTTATCATATGCTCACTACAACCACAATCTCCTTGCATCAATGTTAGATCTGGTAGAAACTTGTGCCACCTTTGCCCCTTCATTGGGTACATTGAGGGCTTTAGTAATCACCTTTATAGAATAAGATACTGAGACTCCTTCAATTTTGACTGTTGCATCAACTTGCTTGTTATGCCAAAATTAGTATGTCTCTCCTAGATACCATTCCTCACTATTTGTGACTATAGGCCATAATGGTGATGCTTGGAGTTGCATCTTCACCATTTCTAGAGAAAATTCCATGAATGGTCAAATTTGAGCTCTATAATCACCATGGACATGATTGTATTCTCCTGGATGGCTTGGAGGCAATATCGATTATGTTCTAGTGCTTGTGGATCTTCTGCCTTTGCCTAGGCTAATTGCTTTCTGGTAGGAGTTTCTTTATGAATACTAAAAGATTGAGCCTCCTACTTTACATGTTCTACTTACAAGGTTTGTTTCCCCATTCAACCTCTCCCATAGAATTTGATTCTTTTACTCAATGGTTGTGAAGGTCCTCATTCTACTCCTCTTTTCGGGGTCATTTACAATCAATTAAGCATCAAGGATTACCAAAGTATTTTTATTAGTTCTTAATAATTCATGATACTTCTCATTCCTTTGGATAGATCACATTTTTAATTTATATTAACTATAAAGTTAGAATAATTTCAAAAATGAATTCCTTTAGGTGTTATATCCCTTATAACCCTTTAGAGTTAATAGTTTTGTTCTTATTTATGGCCTAAAATAGTTGGTATGGTATATTAAGAGGATTGTTTAAGTGTTTTTGGCCTTAGTTTTATTCACAAATTGTAGAGTTTCTATTATTCCCTTATACTTACCCTTTAAGATATCTTTCAGGTGTTAGAATTTTTTTGCTCAAATTTTAATGATATTGCACTAAGTACTACCCTTTCCCCTAGGACTAAGTTGAAAGCTCCATGATCAACAAGGTTTAAGAATTCAAAAAATCGGAGCTACGAGCGCCAAGTTATGAGCATCGAAAGTTAATGTGTTAGAGATCTGCTTGAAAGAAAAAATGGCAAAAACTCTCTTTGTGTAGAAAATGAGAAATAAAAATTTTCTAACTTCTCATGATATATATACTATTTTATATAAGCAATATTATAGATCATATATCATAGATACAACATCATAGAACCTCTGATATCGTAGCTATGATATCATCATGAAAAATTTCAATTTTTTCTTGGAGATTTCAAATAAAAAATGAGTTAAATGAAATGTTTAGAAGATATGAAGCATGCCTGGAGGGTCCTAGGCCATTAATGATGCATAATGTTTGAGAATTTGGCATATAAATTTCATGGGAAAGGAATCTCAAGCAACAAAAATTTAATAGATGAATAGGAGATGGGTTATGAATTTTCGGTGTATGAATGGATGTATTGGATTGCTAAGGGAAGTATTTATTGATGTGTATTATTTTGGAAGACATAAGATGATGTAGAATTCCTTGCTACGTATGAAACACAAAAGTTATACAAGTGGGTCCTCCCCAAAGTAGGTTCTAGCCCTTAGTGCCCTTGTATAACCATGACTCAAAGTGTCCTTATGCACTCAAGGACTTGAATTTAGTGCATACCTATTGAGAAAGACACACATATTAGTATCACCAGGTTGCAAAATTTACTCTATGTCATAGAAAGCCACAAGTTATAATTAAATATACAGTGAAGTGAGATGGATCATAGAAAGGATTGCAAATAATCAGGATGTGAGGTATCTTACCATAGGCATAATGAATTCATGTGTTCTATTAGTGATTAAAGTAATCATTAGTTGTTCTATCCAATATTTAAACCAAGTCCAAACCACATACAGTGACATCACATTATTTCACCTCTCAGAGTCACAACCACAAGACTATCATCATTACAAGGAGTATCATCACTTGGCATTTTGTTCAAGGAAGGATTTTATTCATTGCATGATATTATTATTATTATTTGAAACTCCTCAGAAGTCACCTACCTTCAAGCATGGATAACATGTCTTTCTAGTGTAACCCCCAAAAATTTATTTTGTGCATGTATGGTACTTTTATCTATGTCAATCTTACCATAGGACAACCTTCAGGCATGGGTAACATGCCTTTCCAATGACATGGTAAGGTAGAACTTATTGTACTCTTACTTCCATTTTTCATTAGATCTACAAGTATATTATTACAACCTTAACAACATGATAAAACATACAAAAGTGATCCAAGAGATTCAACAAATTCCCTTGATGTCACACCCTTCACATTCCCCCTTGATTCTTCACTATTCTATCCAGACATAATGATCACAAGTTTATTCTTAGTTTTATTAGAAAAAGAATATCATTATCGCCATGGTAAGAATCTCTTATTACTTCAAATGGATGGATGGATGTTGTGGTCTCACTGTATAGATAATTAGTCCCTTATGATCAATAACATAGAGAAATGTTCACCTTATTGGACTACATCTTGCTTTATTCTCGATTTGTTTTATTAACAATCAAAAATATGTACAAAGAAAATAAAAAAAAGTATGAAAACAAAGGTAGTAATAATGGAAAAAGAATGAAACATGTTATAAGAAAGAAAAATCATCAAAGAATTGGAAATTTTAAAGAAACAAGAAATTATCAAAAAGTTGAAAAGTATAAAAGAATGGGAAAAATATGTCAAGAAAATAGAAAAGTCAAAAGAAAATAAAAATTTAGTAAAGTACCTATGTGTCTAAATAGACACCTCCACAACTACTATGATGACTAACTATTCTGAAGAGAGAACAAGCTAAAGATGTTTGGACTAATTAGGTAGATCCCTTGAGAATATTGGAATATTCATGATATGATTTGACTTGTTGGATGTTAACAAGGATGAGCTTACATGGGTCAAACATGTGATGAATGTGGAAGACACCTAAATGATAGGTTGATTAAACAATGTATGGTTCTTCCCAAAGCATTTGAAATTTAACCTTTTGTGACACATGATTGGGATTATAGTAACAGCCCTTATTTCCTAGTTGGATTATCACTTTCCTTATCCATGCATCATGTTTATGTTTGGAGTAATGCTTATGGACCTTGTTGTGCATTAGTGCCACTATTCTATTTTCATCTAAGAGATTCATATTCATCAATCATTCCGTTTGGGCTAGGCTTAGGCTTAGGTTAAGTTCACTAGTAGTAGCTAAAGTTCTAAGCTCTATACGGATAGGGAGTGTTGGTAGTTTTCCATAAACTAGCTTGTATGATGAATATCCAATAGGTAATTTCCATGACATCCTATAGGCCCATAGAACATCATTAAGTTTAGTGGTCCAACCTTCTTTACTAAACATACTAACTATTCTAGTCAAAATTCTAGTAAGCTCACAGTTAGTAACCTCTATTTGACCATTTTCTTGGGGGTGATATGGTATAGTTAGTTCATGGTTGACCCCCAATTGTTGAATGAGCTTTTTAAAGGTAGCACTGGTAAAATGAGCTCCATTGTCTAATGTAAGAATTTTGGGCACTCTACATCTATTCACCACATTCTATTGGAAGAATTTCGCAGTTGTCTTGGCTATGCAACTCTTAACTACTACTGCCTCTAACCACTTAGTACAATAATCCATAGTCATGATCATGTATGCTTTCCTGTATGACATAGGTGTTATGGGTCCCATAAGATCAATTCCAAAAATATTGAATGACTCTAAATGTTGTATCCATTATTGTGTCCCTTCATTACTAGTCATCATTCCTCCATCTTTCTGGCACCTATTGCAAGACTCTACAAAGTTATGAATGTTTCTGAATAAGGTAGGCCAACAATACCCTACCATCATTAGTTTGAGTATTGTTCTAAACCCTACATAATGGCCTCCACATGGACCTTCATGGACATCCTATAAGATTTGTTTTTGATCACACTCTAGCACACATCATCTAACTAGCCCATCTACACAAATCTTGTACAAATGTCTATTGATTTCTATGTATCTCTTTACTTTGTGAAGGAATTGTTTTCTTTTCTTTTATCTTCATTCAATAGGAAGTTCTTGTGTAGTCAAGTAAGTCATGTAATTAGCCATCCATGACTTCCTTGTTAATTCTACAACCATCCCTATTTGAGTAAACAAATTTTATTTACAGAATTATTCATATAACATTTTTGTATATTCTTGGGAATTCCATCTAAGCCTTGATAAATGATCAAAAACAACATTTTGAGTGGCCTTTTTATCAATCATTATGATGTCAAATTCTTGCAAAATTAAGAGCCATCTAATCACTCTGGGACTAACTGTTGGTTTGTTCATGAGAAAATGGATGACACTATGATCGATATGGACATAAATCTAGTACCTGAGCACATTATGTTAAAACTTTTCAAGTGCATGCACCACAATCATGAGCTCCTTTTCTATTGTGGTGTAGTTCAATTATGCTCCTATGATGCTTCTACTAGCATAGTGTATATAGTAGGGTATCTTTTGATCATCTAGCTATGTTAGTACTACTCCAAGTGTGTAGTTGGAAGCATCTATCATAATATGAAAAGGCTTGGACCAATCCAAAGCTTAAAGGATTGGTATTTTTATTAGTTTCTATTTTAGAGTTTCAAATTTATTTTCACAAGTCTCTATCCATTCAAAGGGTGCATCCTTTTTCATCAATTCCACTAATGATTTTCCAGTCTTAGAAAAATTCTCTATGAACCTTTGATCGTATCTTGTATGACCTAAGAATGATCTAACATCTTTCGTTATCTGTGGCCTCTGAGTGATGTTTTGTATGGCTCTTATCTTCTCATGGTCTACTTATATTTCTTTCTAAGAGACTTTATGTCACAATACAATCCCATCCTAGACCATCAAATGGCTTTTCTACCAATTGAGCTTGAGATTTGTTTCTACACATCTTTTAAGTACCTGCTCTAATCGGTCTAGTGCTTACTTAAAATCTAGCCCATAGGTCAAAAAATCATCCATAAACACTTCAACACCATTTCCAATTTGCTTTTGGAAGATGTTGATCACCAATCTCTAGAATGTATCAAGTGCATTGCAAAGATCGAATGGCATCTATTTGTAGGAAAATGTTCCCCATGGACTAGTGAACATTGTCTTCTCCTAGTCCTAAAGCACTATGCAGATTTGATTATATTCACTGTATCCTTCTAGAAAACTATAGTACTCATGTCTAGCATTAGTAGTATTTAGGACCTAGTCAACAAATGATAAAGGGAAGTGATCCTTAAATGTAGCAATGTTCAATAATCATAAATCAATGCATACTCAGCACTTGCCCCCCTTCTTTGGAACGACTACCAAAGGACTAATCGATTCACTATCCACGATAAGATACATGAATCTTGTCTTTAGTAATTTCTCCAACTCCTACTTAACTACTTCTTTTATTTTGGGATTAAGCCTTCTTTAGGGTTGACATCATTGTTTGATTGCTAGATTGGTATATATTCAATGTTGAAAAATTCTTGGATCAATACCTATGATCTCATCATAAGACTACACAAATGTTATCAACCACTTGTTAAAAACTTCTAATAACTTCTTTTTCTATTCTTCATTCAAGTTGGCATTAATTATTATCAACTTCTTATTGTTTAAGAAAGCATGTTCTAATGCTACCAATGGGACCTTTAGTTCCAGCCGTTCTGGCTCTATAGTATCTAGGATCTCTAACTGTCCCCAATCTATTTCTTCTTCTTGACTTACACGTGGGTAGGAGTGTTGTCTTCTTAGTTGTTCTAGTCTATCAGTTTCTTCCACATAGGAACTTATGATTTGATCAGTTGGTTCCATGTATTTGCTAGATTTTATTTCTACATTTGTAACTAGCCACTAGGTGCCTTCTTGTTGAGTAGTCATTACATATAGACATTTTTGCACACACATTTCCTCTATATAATTTTTTCATGCTTTAATATTCTTGTGTTGAACTGCCCATATCCTTTTCATGCAATTACACCCATTATCGCTATATGAAATATATGGAACTCTATGTCTCTAGATGATTTCTATTTCATCTTCATTGGAAATTTCCAAGGAAAAATCTTGATTACAACTCTTAGCATCAACAATGCTAAGCCAAGCCATTTCCATTATGATTGAGAACTTTCCTTTATTTTTACCTACATGAATAACCAGAAAATCAATAAGGTAAGGCTAGGCACTGATGGTAGTGATCACATCATCCACTTGTTTTAGTGACACTATGATTGACTAGTCTACAAGCTCTAGCCATATATTACTCTTCTTCAATGGTGGTAGATTGTAGGCCTGATACATATCTTGAGATATCAAGTTTATTCCAAACCCAAAATCAAGTAAAGCCTTCCACAGTTTGTTCCCTACTACTTGTAGGTACACCAAAGGACTTCCAGAATCTATTCACTTTTAGGGAAGTGCTCATATCTTAATCTAGTGATTGATGGTTTGTGTTAGCATGATAGTAGTGATGTCTACATTAGTTGATGATGATGGAAGCTTGTGACTTCTAGGAGGATTGGATGTGGATGGAGTAGGAGTAGATGTAACCTCCATCCTTCAAACCTTTTCTAAACTTTTTTGAAAGAATGGTCATTTCCTAGATTATGGTTTATGTGTGATCACTTCCTCCTACATATTAACTACCCTAGTTTCACTTTTCTATTGTGGTTAATATGGAAATTCCCACTGCCTTACAGGAGGTGGGACCAATGTCAAGGGATTGGGATGTTAATTTGAGAAACTAGTCTCTTGAGGATGCATCTACAAGTTTGAGTTTGTTCTTGGTGATGTTAGTCTATGGTATTTAGCTAGATAATATTGTGAAGCTTGAATAGCTACATTACTTGGAGAGATTGATCATTGGACATAGTATTCATAAGGATTAGGCTACCGATATGGATACTTTAACGTGGTGGTGGCATGACCCACAATTGGTGTTGTTGCTACTACTAATGACACTACTCTTGTGGCTATGGGTAGGCTTTATTGGGATAGTACATGGGTTGGAAGGCTTGCTTGTAGTTACCTTGAGGGTAAGGTAATCGTTTGGGCATCTATTTCTTGATAAAGTTAGGGTTAAGTGCATATACCGTTGTTTCTTGTAAGTGTTACATTATAAGACAACATCATTTGGAATGTTTGTATTGGCATACAACACATCCTTTCTCATCTTTGGAGCTTGTTTCTAAACATTCAGCCACTGAGGCCACTTTTCCCTTTCATCCAAAATCTCTTTTCTTATTCTTGTCTTTGCCTTTATTGAAGGCTTGCTCAGTTCATTCCTCTACAATCTTTAAAGTTGTTGCAAATGTCTCATCAACTAAATCCCACATCTTCGCTACCTTAGCTACTATGTTATTTCTATATTTTTGAATAAGTAGAGTCTTCTTTTGAATCACCTAGTTCAAGGTCTCTTCTTTCTATGGGTCACAAACTCTTGCATCCCTTTTTGGGATGGATGGCTCTCTATCATATTCCTCTACTGATTCTCTTTTCCTTAATTTGTCCTCTTCCTTGGCCACTTGATTAATTATTCTTTGTATCTGATGGACAAACATTTTAGATAATCAACCTTAGGAATAAACCCCAAGGGTCTGCCTACTCTTATTTCAAAGCCCATCAACAATGTGCCTTAGTTACTCCTATTGACATAGCACCTTATCTTACCTATAAATAGATGCTTACCAGCCACATTTATGGTATCCATTTATTAGTAGCATAGTGAAGTTTTTGTAGTTTGTTCTTTCGAGATATAGAATATTTTCTAAGTGCCCACAGTAGAAGTGAGAAGTGTACAGATCTTTATTCAAGCACTAATGTACCTAAGCATCTCAATGTGATTAACAATAAAGGCAAGCTTTTTTCATATACCTTACAACACTTGGACTTAGCTTAATGTTTACTTAATGCATTTATTATTCATGCAATTTACTTTAATTCATTTAATTAATTAATTCATTATAGATAATTAATGCACATAAATACAAGCATCTCGAGCATACAATTAATGCTTGACAATCCCAATATCACTTAACGCTTGGTAACCCAATAGCATTGTAATGTGTTTAGGATGTATACAATAGATGGGAATGGATGCTTGTGTTAGGATTATCTAGGAATTAATTAGTTATTAGATTAATTAAACATTTAATTACTTTATTTTTAGCACTTTGGTGAATTACGTGAAAAAAATAAAAACGATAAAAATCATATGCCTCAATTAGACATAACCATACCTTTGCAATTCACAAATGAAACTAAGAAGACAACAATCACATCTGTTAGATTCACTACCTAGACATAGTGCACTTAGAGAGTTAAAGTCTACAAAATTCGACCAAATCACTTAGTGAACACTAGTGATTCATATGGTTAGGTGTAGGGATTGCTCACTACTCATCATTGGCATTGTCGTTGGGGAATTTAGTTAGCTACATGCGCTACCTAAGATTTAGTGAAATTATAGAATGATGTTGTAATGAATTCTAAAGTTAACATCATTAAGAATAATAATAATAACCACAAGCACATTGTTCTTCTTTTGATTTAATATGGCTTATTCTCACAAGGAAGATTCTCCACCGCCATACGAAGGTGGATCCAATCAACAAAGGAATGAAGGGTCAAAATCGCCAATACCTCAATAATGTAGAGTGGTCTATACTCATCTCGATGAGTATGTTCTAAACTTCACCTTCATTCTACATTAGGATGAATAGTTATAGTTGAGGAACATGGAGGGTAACATTGTGTTACTGCTTGATTGATTAGTTCCTACAATGCTACTCGAAACTCTCATGAAACTAGACATTGCAAGACTCAATGTAGAGTATGTTGTCTAGGACCATGACTATCTAAATTATCATTCCATTAAGGCATAATGGAAGAAAGATCGACAACAAAAGATTTACTATGAGGCGTCAAAAGGAAAATGATTCACAAACCCCTTATTCCTAGTAGGCCAAAAGGAAAAAGAGGATTCCTTCTTTGGGGGTTCTCAAAACATTTATTCTTCTCCTCTCTTCTTTGATGAAGGGGACCCTAACTAGAATTTATAGTCCATTGTAAACAACCCTTCTTCAGGGAAAAATGGGTCCCATAACCATGAAGGCTCCAAAGGAATGAGTCAAGGTAGAAACTAGGACAAGCACCATGACAAAGACAAACATGGTGATCATGGTCATGACTAAAGGAGATGGAGTAGAAAGCATTGTGCTAGTGCTGGCTATCCTTCCTCTTCACCTTTAACATCCTCATCTTCTTCCTCCTCCAGCTTTGATCAAAGCTACAAAGGACATGACCATGATTAAAGCTACGAAGCAAGATAAAGATGACTATGAAGCCCATTGAAACAATACAGACCAAGGGCATGGGCAATCAAGGGAGGTATGCCACCATGAAAGAAGGGATAGCAAAGTGCATCATAGGCATCATGGCCATCACAAGGCTATGACTATGATGAGCCTTTTCTTGTAATGAGAAACATGCTGAACATTGTAAAGGCCATGAGAATTCTAATGAGACATGAAAAAGATAGTAGAATAAATGGTTGGACATGAACAATATCCCTAAGTTCAAGGGGGATACAATTCTAATCCACAAAATCATCTTTGAGCCTTTCACAATGCCTGTGCCTTGTAGAAAGTTGAAAACAAAGGGCAAAAACTAAAGTTGTTTCCTAGGACATTCATCAAGGAGGCTAAAAGCTAGTACTGGTCTTTAAAATTGGAATCAATAAAATGATGGAGTATAATATTTGAACTCTTCAATGAAAAGTATTAAACATACTCCCAAGTATCTAATCTAAGGAAGGAAATCCAAGGGTGAATACAAGCAACACATGAATCCTTGGATGCAGCCATGGGCAAATATTACTCTCTATTGCATAGATTCCCAAGTCATGGCTTTCCTTAGCAAGAACAGATCTTCCATATCATAGATGGACTTAGAATAGAAATGAGGAGAACTCTTGGGATCTATGCCCAAGAAATACTTTCAAAGCTAAGGATCCATCAAATTCAAAGGTTGATTGGGCAGGTGGCCAAAGAAGAAGGAGAGTTGAGAAAAAAGGTAAAGTGCATAAGAGTACAACTGGGACCCTTATATCCAAAAAAGGGAGGTTCGATTTTGTGAGAACAAGGAGGAGGCACCACTTGATGAAGTGGCATAACATAAGACATTACCGATACAAAAATTTTTTTCTAAAATATTAGCCAAGGTAGAAAAAATTTGGGATTCTTTGGACAAAAAATTCCAAGCTACTCTTAGAATTACAGAAGAGTCCAAAGTGCAGGTAGTGATCATGATCTAAAGAGAATGAAAAAAGCTGAACTTACCCATCAAATGGGTAAGAGCAAAGTTGTTGCTATTAAAGAGGTTGCAAGATTTGAAATAGATGATGATGGTCGATGTGATAACTACCAATACGAGCATCCTAAGGGAAGTTTCCCCATTGTGTCACACTTCCAGAAGTTTGGTGTGTACATGCTAAATCCTAGATTAGCAAGAAGGTAAGCACCCATGAGGTTGCCTTATCCTCAAGATAACTATAGGCAATCCCACCAGCATCAAGCCTATTACTTGAGTGGAGCTCCACCCCAACCTCATGACCAGTACCAACAATGGCAACATGCATAGTTGTGGGTGATGCCACCACCAAGGCAGTAGTACCCCTACCAATAGCCAAATTTGTATGGATGCTATGTTTGAAAATTGATTTCTTTGCTTGAATCTTCTAGCCATGCCTCTTTCCAACACCACTACTACCTTCTTCAATACTACAAAGCTCAATCTCCAAGAGGAAAATCCCCATATCCTTTCTACCCCTCTCATCTTTATGCACCTATACCTCTACCCTCAACTCAATTTCCATCAACTCCATCCATGCAAAGCAAAATTCCTACCTAGTCATAGTAAAGAAATGCCACAAGGGCTATTAACTTATAGCTAGCTTTCCAACCAAGTTGTTTGGAAAATAAATCCCAAAAATACCTTTCTACTAAATAGTTCTTCTTAGTCCTCATAGACACCTATAGCTAATGACCCTGCTTCTCCCTCATCCTCTGCTACATCATTTGAGAACCCTTCAAACTAAATACCTCCAAAAATGCATACTATCATGTTGACCCATGCGGTCACTAATTGGATAAAGGTTAGCCACATTCTCAGGAAAAGATCTAATCCTAGAAGTTCCCTAATTTACTTGCAAATCGCCAGAAATGAGCTTTGCAAGGTTCTTCTAGACTTAGATTCAAATGTAAATTTGATCTCCCACACCATTCCCTTGGAATTAGCAAAGAACATTGTAACCACCATTTGTAGGTGGTCCTATCCTACTAACTTCTTGGTGATTCGTGTAGAAAACTACAAGGGGGACTTCCCAATCATTATGGAAAGGGCTTAGTTGAGCACAATAGATGCATGGCTAGGAATTAAAGACATTTCCTCAAAAATTTCCAAAGAAAATGATTTCACAAAGATTGAGAGGAAGTGTTTTTCATGCATAACGTATAGTGACATAGGGTGCAACTACATGCAGAAATTATGGACCATGAAAACTACATTAATAATAGCATGCATGTAGTGTGCCGATGTGACAGAATTCCAATGGTGCATGTATGAAACAACCACAAAATAAGAGGGCACCTAGTGGCTAATAGCTGAACCTGATAACAACTCAACTTTATGCATGGAACAAACTGAAAACCTTATGGGTGCCTACATTGAAGGCATAGATGAGATGAAACAAATCCATCACCAACTCTCCAATGAACCTAATGATACTAATTAGGGAGATTTGGAGATCCTTGAAAGTTTTAAACATGAGCCCCTTGAGTTGAAAACTTTACTAGCTAGAATGGAGTATTCTTTTCTAAAAAATGACAAGCTGGTTATTGTCAATGTCAATCTTGAAACTGCATAGAAAAAAGAAGCTATTAGAGGTGGTCAACAAATGGCCAACAACCTTTACTTAGTCATATCCTAAACTCACTAGAATTTATCCAAGGATATACCAACATCACATCTACATGGACCCTTCCATGAAGCTAAAGAGGCAGCCACAATGGCGATTGAAATCCAAATTGAAGTAGATCATGAAAGAGGAGATCAAACAACTCCTCAAGGTGGGTTTCATCTATCCCATTACAGATAGCGAGTGAGTTAGCCCACTTATGATAGTGCCAAAGAAAAAAGGAAAATGAAGGGCCTACATTGATTTTAGGCTGTTGAATGGCAACATACAAATATTACGTTTTGCTATCATTTATGGACAAGGTGTTGGATACCATTTCTGGGCATTGCTACTATAGCTTTCTGGATGGTTATAGTGGTTGTAACCAAATTCAGATTGCATTAGAAAACTAGGCTAAAATAACATTTCCAAGTTCCTGGGGGACTTTTGCGTACAAAAAGATGTCATTCGACTTGTGCAATACCCCTATCACATTCCAATGCCTTGTTCTGAGCATCTTCCAATAGTAAATTGGTAGCAAGGTGGAAGTAACAGTGTCCATTCCAGGATAGTAGTAATTCCTAGAAATCTTTGGAAATGCTGCCACATTTTCGATGCACTTAGAGGAGGGTGATGGGCCAACTATCTTAGTGATGCATTACCAAGGGTAGGAAATGGTAGTTGACGTGGTGGCAGATAGGGTGGATGAAGCCCTAAATGTTCTTGTGGCATCTATGTCAAATAGTACTGCACTTGGAGATGTGCAAACATTCATAGGAATGACAAGTGGGCGGTTCAATGTAGCCTAACATTAGGAATTTTTAGAACAATTGGTGAAAACTTGGCAACCAATTCTGGAGGTCTTTGACCTTTCAAATGACATCATTACTACCCAGTTGGCACTATTGAAGGCAAGGGGAAAGTGCATCATTATAGAGGCTCAACTTAAAATAGCTAGAGTTGAGAATCAGCACTTGACTATGAAGGTTGCAAAACTGAAATCTCGCCTCGTTAATTCCATGGTTCTCAGCTAAGTAGCAACCAAGGATGAAGCTTTTCAGCAACTTAAATCCAAAATTCAAGAGGCTAAGTATGCAAAGGAGTCAATAATCTTTGACTAGTCCTTAGCTAATTGCACCATCTACAACATTTAGAAGGACTTGTTGGAGGTTCACTGGAAGAATTCAAATTTGATTAAGGACAATCATCACCTACATACTATTGAGCTCTAAAAAGAGAAAATGGTAGAATATATGAGACTATGATAGGAGTAGCTTTCCAAGGTAATAATGGATCTGAGGAGGTTGGCAGTAAAGAATCATAATCTCTCGATGGAGGAGGTTTGTGCCCTTTGCCAGAGGTCTACAATTGAAATAACCACCTAGAAGAATGAGGCCCTTAAATTTGAAAAGGTCAAAAAATCATTACAGGGACCAAGTCAACTTGTAGAAGGAGATCAATGAAAAAGAAATCAAATTGGCAAAGGTGAAGGGGAATGAGACCCTCTAGCAACTTCAATAAGGAGGTGACATGTGGTAACCTATCTTTGATGAACTAAACATGTACAACAAATTTAAAATCTACCTCAAGGAGCTACAAATCAAGGAGATGATCAAATACATGGAGCTCCCCAATCTATGCTATGAAAAATTGGTAATCCTAATTGTCAAAAGGTTGATGTCAGATTTGGAAAAGTAGGTGGCTAACTCATACCTCTTGTACAAAGGCAAGTTCAAGTACCATAAGAAGACAAAGTAAAAACTTGAAATGGCAAGTGTTGAACTCGATGTTCTTAGGTAGCAGAACTTCACTGATCAGAGATCAACAGCTGAGAACCTAGCCTAAAAGATGAATGGCTATCATGAGTTGCAAAACACTGTCAATGCATTTGATGTTGAACGTAAGAAATTTGAAACCTCGTTCGTCAATGTGAAGAAGTTGTTCCTTACAATGTCTTGTAGTTGGGATATTTCCATATTGGCTCACATTGGTAATGTCACATGGAACATATATGATCCCTAGAGTAAGGTCAAGAAGATGACAATAATCAATTGTATAAATGCCAAAATACCTAATTCTCCCACACAAGGAACCATAACCATCATGATAAGTCATACATAAGGAAAAAGAGGGCAATCACAAAGGATCATAAAAGAATATTAACACTTTTTGGGCATTTTTCTACAAATTTTTCTAACTCTAAAATCATATAAGCTAAAGAGCCTAATGAAACTAAGGTCATGAGTAAGGTATAAACTTGTTAATGATAAATACCAATACCTTAGTAACATCATACCCTTGACTAATTATAGATGGCCCCAAAAAGATGAGGACAAGAAGGACCTTCACAAGGAATAAGCAAACACTCGAGAGGTGGTAGAGGGTAACAAGGAGAGTAAGCTGAGCATGAGGAACAAGAGGCCTAATCATTTAGCATTCATCAAGAGCCTCTTGCTATAGGGAAGTCGATCCAAGGAGAGGCTACAAAACCACAAGCTCTAGTGCAAGGAAAACTCCTCATGTTTTCCCTAGAATGCCTTGAAGCCATTCAAGAGAAATCCATGTTGACCACAGTCATCATGGAAATGAACTCTAGCCCATTTATGGCATTTTCTCCTAACGTAGTTTGAACTCAACTCCAAGCATCACCATTCTGTTAGATCCTTTCAAACAATGGTGAATGGTACCTCAGTGATATGTACCTATTTTGGTATAACAAAGGAAAAGGTACCTCAATTAACATAAACAAATTCACTCAATCTTTTTAGTCAAAGTAATCATAGAGGCTCTAAATCTACCAAATGTGGCAACCAAGCTAGTGCATCTATCCATAAGGTCCAATCAAAAAACAAAAAAGTTATGGTTGAAGCAGACGTACAATAAGGACAATAAGACATATAATGAGTTGACTTTGGAAAAGAGAACCTATTTTAAGAGAGGCACATATCACCTCTTTGCAACTAAAGGGCTCAACAGAATTTCAACATACGTAGCCAAGGGAAGTGCAATATTAATGGGAAAATACATTACTAATCTTCCCCAATCATATTACATAGAAATTCAAAGGTCGTTTGAAGAAAAGAAGGTAGGGAAGCCAATACTTCAATTCCCTTACATGATTAGGAAGCTATGTAAGCACACTGGAATCCTAAGATATACAAATGATGTTCCTAGGAGGGCTCAAAATGCTTCTTTTGCTAAATTACTTAAACTAGCAACACCAAGGAAGGACCTTGGTGAAGAATAAGAAAATAGAAAAGGAGCTAAACTAGAAAAAGAAATAGAGCAAGAGCTCAAGTAGTGGTATGAGCCATAAGTTTTACCACCACCGTCACAAGATTACCAACCTACGATGAGCCATTTGAAAAGAATTGCTGAAATTCTTAGTTGGAGAAGTAGGGATGAATCAAACCTCTTCAAGTTATTAATGATGCCATGCAGCCCAAAGTTTCTACTAATCCAACAAAGGGGTAGATTTAGTTACAATCAAAAGGAAAATCCAAATGAACACGAAAAATCTCTAGTAATGCTACATCCTTTCATGTGATGCTCAAAATAGGAGAAGGTGCCACAAGAGTGGTCATACATCATCAAGATGTGGTGGACACAGCAAAGATGATAACAGACCACATCAAAGAATCAAAGAATCTTTCAATGTGCCTATTGTACCTCTAGTAGACTTGACTAGGACCAAATATGAGCAAATGCATACTGGGACTTCAATGACTCTTGTGGTCAATGAGGATGTTCTTGATAAATTACTATAGATGGGATAAGTAATGACAACACTTTTTTGACATCCCCAATGATGTCACTATAGTACAATCAGATCTCATTACCATAAAAGAAAAGTTGGTCATGGCTGAGACTAGGGTAAAACATGCAAAAACCAAAGTGCATTGACTACAACAAGAGCTGGCCACCTTGAGAGTTGAACAATGGGACCCTACCTAATCTATCGCACCTGACCCACTAGATCAATTTTGAACAGAGTAGTTGAACCAATTGATTGAACAAAACAATGCTACTAAGCAAGAGAATGAGAAGGTAATTTGAAATGCCTCAAGTCTTGAAGATCAATCATATGCCCATGCAAAGGCATTGATCATCACATAAGAAGAAAATAAACAACTTGCTACAAATAATGCAAGGTTGACCACTGTAGAAAAATAAAAGAACATCTTGGAGGAAAGTGTCCATAAGTTAAGAGAACAATTGGTGAGGGTCAACCAGGACATCAACAGATTGTCTAGAGAAAATTAAACCCTTTCAATGAAGGAGGTCTACATAATTCATTAAAAATTTTCAATTAAAATAAGTGCATGGCAAAACAAGGCCAAGAAACATGAGAAGCTGAAGGAGCACTTCTAGGACCAAGTTGGCATGTATAAGTAGATTAACAAAAAGAAACTCCATATAGCAAAAGCCAACATTGGATCCATATCAATGCAAAATCTTGATTAGCAGTCCATCTTGGATAGTTATGCACTGGTCCACCAAGTGGAAGTAAAGAATAAAGACCTACAAATTGAGGACTTAAAGGAATACAAGGCATTGGCTAACCTTCAATATGCCAACCTAGACATGTTAACAACAAGTTGGCCTAGAAACAAACTAGAATGGCAAGTAGCATCCACCTATGCATTACATGAAAAAAAAAATTTGCAAATAGACAGGATGCTTTATAAAAAATCCACATGGAAAACTCGAAATTGGAGGTGATTAAGGCCTGCTACCATGGATAGAAAGATGTAGCATTAGACCTAGCTAGGAGATTAACAAATCACAAGGAATTGAAAGAAAAGGCCAGGGCCTTTGAGGAGGAATGACAGCAATTTGTGGCTTGGTACGTGAAAGCAAACAAAATGTTTTTACAACTGTCATGCCCATGTTATATGCCAGCTCTAGCACACATTAGTTTAGTAGCTTGGACAATACATGACCAAAGAATGAAGGAAGAAAAGTTGCAATCACTCTTAAACTACTTCAAATTCCAAAAGCTTGGCAACAAAGGGAAGCGACCAATGGAAGAGCCACCACCTTCAAGAACTACATGAGCCTCTCCAATTTTTTTTCTTGTAATTTTGTGTTCATATTTTTTGTAAAACACCCCTATAGCATGTAAAAGTCAATTTGTATGTCTAGTCAAGTTAGTCAATAATCCCATACCTTCCCAATATTTTGTAAAGAGTTTGTTCCTCATTTTGTTTAACTCAAGGATGAATTTTCATTCAGTCATGGAGGTATGATAAGTCATGTTCTACACAACTCCAATATCGAATATCTGATATCAAGGTTGTAATGTCAGGTATTCGATATTTGAGCACAACCTCTAATGTCAGGCATCTGGCATCACCCCTTCCGTGCTAACCTATAAATACCACACTTGGGGTGCATGGTTGGAATATAGATTGTTGATATATTTTAGATAGCTTTTTCATAGATTTTTCATTTCAAATTCTGCTGCTTTCTAGTGCATGCCCGTAGTGTGATGTTAAGTAATTGTACGACATCCTTATTCGAGTGTGACGTATTTGGATGCATTACATGACCAGCAATAAAGATCAAGATTACTTTCATCATTGCAGCATTCACTTATATTTATTATTTATTTTAATTATTTAATCATTTAATGTTTTCCTTAGTTAATGTTTTCATTTATTGCTCTTTATTATTCTTGTCATTAAGTGGAATGAGTACAACTAATCACAAGTGTTTAAGTATAATTACTTTGAAGCCTAGTAGTGTATCGTTTGATATGCCTAGTGACATATGCTTGGTAATTCCAACAGTAGTTACATGAAGTCCAAGGCATGTATGGACAATTAGGAATGGATACTCATCACACATAGGCTAGTTTAGACTTTACTTTCCACTATTAATTAGCTTAACTAATCAATCTCTTTATTATCATTAGGAGTAGCTTAGGGCCAAACAACATCAATCATCATATGCCTCACTCTGGACTAAATCATACATGACAAAGCTACGACTAGTCCAAGTGGAAAGATAGCAAACTATGATCAAGGCATAATGATTTAGATGCACAACTAGTCCCATCAACAAAATTTGATCGGATTGTACATGAACGCTTATGATTCATATGGTTGGATGTAGGGGTGCCTCGCTGCTCATCAACATCTATTTAATAGAGAATAGTATCTATCTAGGGCCATATCCAAGGGTTCATGTTATTCTTGTTTTTATCCTTGGATTCGTTTCCTTAGGTTGGACACCCTTTCATAGGTTTGGTATTTCTCGTTGAAGAGTTTTAACATTGTGAATCACCAATGGATTGAATTTCATTTCAACAATCTATACCACACTTTGGCTTTGTCTATTAGTGTCCTAGGAAAGAGCTTAAGCATTTTCCACCCACTTTTGATGTTTTGTAAGACACACGCATCATGGAAGGCTTACAAATGATATTGTGAATCAAAATCATAGCCTCCCACAAATTTAGAAATATTATTCATATCAAGCCTTTTGATGCGACTTTCCTTGCAATGCCTATTGGCTATTTTAACCACCTCTATAATCTGCATCATGCTCTTAGTGACCAATATGGATTCATCATCATCAAACATGTCATAGTAAAAATTTCTATTTCTATTTATCTAATTTTGATGATTTTTTCTATGCTCATTTTAATATCTTTTATCTTTCCATAGGGTTCAATTTCTATCTTTATCTTGACCTCATAGTAGAGCTCTATCTTTATACCTACATTTCTCTTCATCAAAACTACACATTGAAGAGGAAGAAGAAGATGAGAAACTAGGAGAATTGCCATGGCTTCTATGGTCTTCCCCATGGTCCCTTGATTTATCTTTTCCAAGTTCTAAAGAGGTCCTAGGCCTTGAGGCCTCCCCTAGTCTAGGACTTACTTCAGATCCTCTAGGATTGTCTACCTTAGGTGAATGTAGTCCTTGAGTGTAGTCAGGGTGGTCATGAACATATGAAACCCCTGCATGAGGTTGGTCACTCCAATTTTCTTTAATATATATCTCATTAGTTCTATAATGAATGTTCTCATCATACGATGCATTATTGGTCCTATGTGAAGAAGACATGTTTTTAACGTGTGTGACTTAATATTTTCTAAAAGATAAGTCATTAATGCATTTATAATGATCATGTATGATATAAATAATCTAGATAACTAGCATCATCCCTAACAATTGTGCCAATGATAAGCATTTGAGGTACCCCCTACGCCCAACCACATGAATCACAAGCATTCACACACAATCCAGTCGAATTTTATGGATGAGACTGGTTTTGGCATCTAGATCGTTAAGCATTGATTATAGTTCACTATCTTCCCACTTGGACTAGTGGTAGCTTTCTCATGTATGGTTTAGTCTAGAGTGAGGCATTTGATTCTTGATGTTGTTTTGGCCTTATGCTACTCCTAACGGTAATAGAAAAATCAATTACTTAATCCAATTAACAACATAAAGATAAAGTCTAAACTAGCCTATGGGCAATGGGTGTCCATTCCCAACTTACTGTATACATCCTAAACCCATGTATCCACTGCTGGGATTACCAAGCACTATGCTACTGGACAAACCAAGTAATAACACCACTGGGATTACCAAGAGAATACGTGTTTACACTTGAAATTGGCCATGCTGATTCTACCAATTCATTGACATGCATGGAAACATAAATGTTAACTAAGTACATGAAATATAAATTGGATTAAAAGTAAATTTAATCTAAGTCAAAGTGCTACAATGAATAAGAATCAATCTTGGTCTTATTACCGTCCATGGATTGTGTCTAGGTACATTGCCACTCGAATAAGACATCATACAACTAACTCAGATCCACACTATGAGCACTCACTAACTATTCTCTAATACTACAGAATAAAACTGCAAAAGGTTAGCTACTCTATTGACCAATGAATGCTAGTACATGGCAAGAGCATGCATATTTATAGACTTTATTATGGAGCTGTGTTGATAAGGCCCCATAAACATAACAAACACTATGTCAACATGACACTTTGATGCTTCATCAATTGTCAATGTAATTCTACTCAGATTCGAGAGTGAAATAAATGAATTGACTTCCCTTCAGAAATCTCTCTTGTAAGCCTATTTTATTAAAAATCCTAAAGCATTATTACCATGTGAAGTGTGACTCATGGCACAAAATGTCAAAAACACTATGGATTACACCATACTAATGTAATTGATCCCCTATTATCAAAGACACTATAGTCAAAAATGCTACAATTTCTAGGTAGTGTAAATGTCAAAAATGCTATAAAGAATGCCAAGAAACTTGTCCAAACAATGTCAACATAGAAACAGCAAACCATGAGCTATTTAAAAAAGAGCCAACACCATTTTGGAGTACTTTTAAATCTTCAAAATTCTTCCAAACTTGAAACTTTTGGAGGAGAGAGATCTAAGAGCCCAAAGCCATTTTTCCCTACCACTAATGATTATCTAGAGCATCGAGAACCTATTGAAGTTTTCATCTAGAAGTAGATCTAGTAAGTTACAGGAATTTTCAATAATTATTTCATAGGAATTTGTGAAATATTTATGTTTCAACACTTTGAAAGCTTCCTAAGGCTTCAAGATTTGTACCTTCTAAACCTTTATTTTTATCAAATAAATATAAGTTTGTAGTGTTTTAGCCATATTTTCTATTACTTTCTACATTATCTCTTAATTTATTTATGGATCCAATGTTGGATTAATTAGTCATAAGTAATTGTTCATTTTCTTTCATTCTCATCCCAATAATAGACTATTAAGTCCTTAGATGATCAACAAGACCACCTAAGGCACTCCAAATCCTTTTAAGGCCCATGGATCTTGAGGTGAAATTGTTTCACATGGATATATTCGATTTCTAATGTCAAATTTTTTAGACATTACAAATATCAGTCACTTAGGTAAATAAAGTCCGCAGAATTTGACTAGATCACATGTACACGCTAATGATTCATATGGTTGGGCATAGGGAATACCCACTAATCATCAAAAATAAAATAAAAATCTTTAGAATTATTCATATTCTCTCTAGTCTAAGGGACATTAGTATTTTCCATCTTCAAATCATTCCTCACCAAAAACATTTTTGTTACAATAACTTTGCAAGAAACCCTCAAGATTGACAAACCATTGAGAGAATTCGCCACCTAGGTATGCATTGCTAATGTAGTGTGTTCTAAATATAAGGTCATTTATACATAATAATCAAATGTTGATCATTTTTAGATGCAAACCACATTTTGAAGTCCAATCTAGATAATATTCTAAAGATCCATTTTTCATCATGTTATTTAATCTTCTATTGATTTTTTAAATAACAGAGTAGTAAGCTGCTAGTTTTTTCAATTTCATTAAGTGTATAGAATCTATTTCCACATAATTTGATTTTTGTAAAAAAATTTCTATTAAAATCAATCTTCTTAATCCAATAAAGGATTTATTATTGCAAGCACACTTAAAATCTTATGCTCAATTAATTACATATTATATTTTTAATTCTTATCACTTTTGTCATTGTGAAAGACCTTTATTTATTATTTATTGTGAAAAATAATAAAATGATCATCACTCGAAGCCACTATGCTCATCCTACCAAGTAAGAACCTAGGAAGTTTGATGGATGAGTAAAAACCTAACCTCTTTAGGTTGATGTGCTTAAGCTTGAATCCAAGTCTTCAACTAAGAAGACAAGCATCTTACCATCACTTCAAATGATGGTCGCTAGTAGCAAATAAGGAAATATAAACCTAAGTATACGAAAATCAAATTAATGTCAATGATAAGAATGATTAAATGGTAATGAAAATATAAGAGAAGAGAAAAATTTTTGTGAATATTTTAACTTGTATTATAGGAAGTATTCAGTAGTGTGCATAAATAACTTGCAAGGTAAATTTTCATATAACAATAATATTGTCAACTAAAAGATTAAAACTTATGTTGATGAGTAACCTTTAGATAATGATAAAGATTCTCAATGTTGTTTGAATCATGATGGACAATATATGCCATTATTTTATATTATATTTTTCTTCAATATAAAAGCTAATATTTTACAAGAGCTTCCTATTGTTATCATAAATCATTTTGTTTTTTTTTTTTTTAATTTTAGTCACAAATGTTGAAATTGATGTAAATATTGTTAGAACTAGAACCATCCTTCCTAATAGCACTTAATTTCCCTCTATTGCTTTTTCAAACTAATAATTGTAAGGCTCTAGACCTTAGTAGATAACCCACCATCTATATGTGCCCTTAGGAAAAATAGCTATCAAATTTGTGCAATGTGCACTCAAAAAATAAAAAAACATTCATACAAGAAGAACTCCTTAAACCGCTCTTAAATTGATCTTGAATTTACCAAGGGACTATAATTAAAGCATGGGAGAATACTTACATAACTTGGCAAAGCTTGAAATAAGCAAACACATCAAAGGATATGATCTTTTGCATTAACTTATGAGAATGAATGTAAATCATCCTTGTACCACAAACATGCATGAGAAGATTGAAAGGAAAGCAATATGAAACTAATCATTTAAATTAAATCAATAAAGTCCTAACATGAATTCTTCCATGAAAATATAAACATGCCATTAACTTCAAATTTTCAATAGAACATGCCATGGAAATGCATGTGAATGAAATAAATTATTAAATTGGAATTTTTGAGAACTTCAAAGAGAAATTCATTATCAAGGATACACTCCTCAAGATGAAAGAACCATGCTTGTAAGAATGTAGGAGAATGGGTGATGTTAAAGAGATTCAACTGATCATACAAAAGCTTTTACAAACACTAAAAAATGATGGATGGGAGCACTTCTTCATTCACTTCACAACAAGCTTTCTAAGTTACAATCAGAGGGGTTGCCCCTATGTATACTTTTTTGTGGAGGATCTTACCTCTTTTAACATGGACCTCACATGAAGGCTTTTGAGCCCTTCTTTCATTTTATTAACAATAGCTCTCAACCTTATCTTCTTTTAACAATTTTTTTATTATAAGCAACACGTGTAACTTATAATACATCAAACAAAAATTTCAACATGAAAGTAAAAACTACCAAGTTATCCTACTTTCCTCAACATGAAAAATCGAATTTCAAGGAGGGTGGTTGATAGCATGCATTCATACTATTTCTAACACTACTATGTCAACCCATTTTTCTATGAATATTTTTCACCCTAGGATGGATTCCTCCATTCTTTGAAAGTAAATGGTTTTTCATATAAATGCTAAAATATTCATAGGATGTAGTTGGAAAACTATTTTAAAGTATATATGGAATGTAGAATAGAAAGTTATCAGCATTATTAGTTGGATTTATTGGTGTTAGTGAAGTACTTGTAGAGTGAGAAATTATACCACATGGTTCAAAAAGAAATTTATGAAGCAAAAACATTAAGTTCAATAAGAACTTGCAAATTTTTCATAAGAATCCAAATACTTTTTCATAAGTATTTTTTTTTTTTTTTTTGAAGGGTTGTGTCAATGAATCAATGTCAATGTATGTCTTACTTCGTCAAAGCATTAGTATTGATGCAAGCTCAATAAATGCCTATATAATTATGTACAATCATCATATTTATGACATCATTGATTATTCCCTTAACAAAACTTTGTTAGTTTCCACAAAAGTTATAATTTTTCGCTAAGTGCTTTCATCATGAATCAAGTGCATCGAATGAAATTTTATTTGAGTGAATATGTACTTGAATACATCTTCAAGGCTGCAATAAAATCAAGATTCATTTTCTTCATTGCAACACTTGGCTTAATTTTATGTTTTCTTTAATTTCACTTTCCTTTAATTGTTATTTTAATCTAAAGGTGCTTCGCTAATTACTTTACTTTCACTACACCTAATTAAATTATGAGTACATCCAACTTTAAGCAGAAAAGTATTAACCTTCGGTAATCCTGGCAATGGACATTTGGTAAGCTAGCAATATGATCATGTTCATGATGTGTATAGCAAGCTGGAAATGAATACTCCATGCTTAGGCTAGACTAGATATCTTTCTTGCATGTAGATTAATTAGTTTAGAATTTTATATTTTATGGCTCTATACGCTTTTAAAAACAAGTGTAAGAATTTAGGACTCTGGGCTTGGAAGGCTAAAAAACAAAATTTTTATACTATCTATCCTCCTATATTGTATGGATGTGTTGTTTAAGAACCTGGACTCCATGCTAAACTTTGGAAAGATATTGAAAGAATATTAAAAACTTTCATTCTTAATGAGTTAAAAATAAAGATACAAATACCTTACTCAATATTATTATGTTAATATAATTTACTACCTTTAGAAGCAAAAGCATTATGCCAAACTATTACATACACTCATAACTTGCATATCTAAAGGCAAGACAAATTTTCTAAAATAGTTCTTTAGGATCCACAACACCATGATTGGTATTTTCAAGGGATAAAATTATTGAGAAAATGAAATACCTCTTGAAAGGACATACAATAAAAGCCTAAGCATATTCACAAACTAGTTAAGTAGAAGGTTTGAACACATATGTGGAAGCTCACTATTTTTTAGTTGCTATTTCAATCAAGTATCAAATGCTACCAACATGCTTTCCTTACATTCTCATCATCTTAGAATTGAAAGTAGAACATGGATTCAACTCACTTGAGAAGAGTGCATTTGCAAGTTATGCAAATAAAGAGCCCTTAAAGATGAGTTATGTATTTATTTTTTGGACTTTAGCTATCTATTTTTTGAACACTTGTGATCTTTATGGTTGGGCATAGGAACTAACCTACCACTCATCATTAGTGTTGTTGTTGGGAAATAGTGCTAGTGTCTAAGATAATTAGAATTATTTAAGAATAAATATTCAAAAATGAGGTGTTAGCCTAGTGGTACAGGTGATGAGCAGTTGGGTATTCCAACATTCAACCATACAAGTCACAAGTGTTCATACATGACCAAATCGTAATCCATGAATGGATAATATAAGTATACTAGCAAGTTGATGTTAAGTTCGTGATCATTGTCTTTCCACTTATAGTTAGTGAAGTGCAAACCATATGGTTTAACTCTTAGTGAGGTATATGATAAACTACTGTTGACTTGCTCTTAATAAGACTAAGTGTAAACATAGTAAAAGTGAATGTGAATTCTATTTCTAAGTACAATGAGAATGTAAAATAATTCTATCCTATGGCAATAAGAATTTGTTCCTATTTTTCCATACACATCCTAGGCTGATGTAACATTTACTAGGATTACCAAGTAACTTCACTACTAAGAAAATCAAGCAAAGTCACTAATGGATTATCAAAAAATTACACTTTATACTTGAAACAAGTCGTACTTATTCCACCTTACCAATAGACATCAGGATAGTAAATGACTTCTTAGTAAATGTAAAAATAATTAAAAAGTAAATTTATGCTAAGTAATATGTTGTAATGACGAAGAATAATCTTGATCTTTATTTCTATTTATGAATTGTATCCATGAACAATCTACTCAAATAAAGATTCTATACAACTATAATTCACCATACTTTGGGCATTCACTCTAACTCTAACTTTACGAAAATAAACTGCAAGAATTTTGCTAAGTGTTGGCAAAAACTTATCTTTTCAACACAATGTTGGATTGGTATTTATAAGCATAATTATGGCCCACTACATCGTATCTACAATGACATATGCAAAGCTACAATATTGTAACTACGACATCATAGAGACTGACAAAACTTATATTATTAAAGGATCTTAGCATTGAGTTATAAATTTCTAATAGGTAGCATTGAGTTATAAATTTCTATAAATCTTGAGGTATATCTATGTTTTAATTATTGTAGATTCCAACACCCCCCACTATCAAGATGCAAAATTTTTTATCTTTTGAAATTAATAATATTTTATTCAAGGTACACTTATCAATTGTAAGATGTCTTCTTCTTGCAAGGCAAATTTGCCACTTGTTGATGATTTGGAAAGGGGGCATGATAAAATTATAAAGAATCAAAACAAAATGTTGTAATAATTAAAGTTTTTCTACTAGCATCTAGATCCATACTATCTTGATTATACTTTCATTATTCACCAAGATGAACAAGTGCGATGGACAAACTTGGAAGGCTCATGCTTGTTATGCCCTAACAAACCCACATTCAAAGAGTCCGTAGGCTCTGAAAATGTCGTTCGGAAGCAAGAGTTAAAGTCTTAACCACAAGAATTTACCAAAAATAAAATAATGTATCAACCAAAATATAGACTACTGATACAACCGACAATGAGGTGGAACATGGAGAAAGAATGATGAGGAGAAGAGAATGGAATGGAGTCCCAACAACAAGGTGGTGTACAGCCCCTTGTGTATTTATGGTTAATGTGACTTAGTAGATCTCATTCCAAATCTAGCCTCAAAAAATGCATATCCAATGACTTGGCATTAATACACTTGGCCAATCCATCCACTTGAAGTAGCAAGAATGCTTCCGCCAAAGAGTCACAACCATTCTGAAGGAATGAGAAGGGAAAGAGTAGAAAGCAAGAGAAGGCCTTAGTTAGAGGGAACATGTTTGTTTATATCCATAATGAGTGCTTGTAACCTAGATGATTATTGTGTCTAAGGGGTGTGCTTGGAATTCTCACTCTTTTTTTTATGTGAGAACCACACCATGCAAAGACTTATTATTTTTATTATCTCAGCTTCCCAATAATGGAGTAATGTCAAAATGGTAAGGAAAACCCAAGAAGAAAACATCCAAGCACCCAAGAGAATAGCCAGCACAAATGCATCAAATCCCCTTGAAGTCATACCCTTTTCAATCCTTGAGTCCTTCCTTAGTCTAAGAAATGCCCAGTCACCATTTCGTTGATAGTTCTATTATTTAAACAAAGGGACCGTACAATTCCAAGCCAAGAGAGACCATAGGAATTCATGGATGCATGGATGACGTGGACTCATTGCCTATTATATCAAAAGAGCCATACCTTAGTATCAATGTTATAACTCAAAGATAAAAACCAAACATTAGCAATCAATAGAATACAATTCATACTACCACTAGGAGCACTTATTAGGTGATGAACCTAACAACACAAAGAAACGAAAAAGTATGAACAATGTTGCAAAACAAAAATAAGAAAAGTTAAAGAAACTTGTAAAATAAAAATGTGTAAAAAAAATTAAAAAGGAACTGAGGGCCTCAATTGATCACCAGAGGTGGCCATCTCCCCCATGACTGAGTTGAAAGGAGTACATCCAAAATAATGAGCAGGGTCATTCCTTCTTAGAGGTCTTATGGGCACTAGCCATTCTAAGTTAATGGCAGGGTTTGGTCTATTGCACATTGACTAGTAATCACTTATCGGGGCTCTCAGGTTTGTATATGGTCATGGCCCTTGAAGGAAAGGTTTTATGAATAATGTAAGGTCCTTCCCACAGTGTTTGATAAGGTTCCAGTAGAGAACCTTATCTCCTGGTTGATACTTAACCTTTTGAATTTTCAAGTCATGACATTGCTTGTTATGTGCCTTATGCAACTCATTTGATGACAAGGTAGCTAATCAATTTTCTTCTAGCACGTTTAAAGTTACCAACCTTTTTTTTTGTGCTAGATCAAGGTTAAGGTGGAGGTCACAAGCCATGGATACTGTACGGAGCTCAATTTGAATCAGAAGCTTTGGAAATTTTCCGTACACTGACTCATAGGGAGAGTAGCTTGTAGAAAGTTTCCAAGTGGAGTGGTATGCCCAAAGAGCATCATTCAGTTTAGTGCTCCAATCCGATACTTACTAATTGTCCTTGTCAATATTTTAGTGATCTCCCTGTTAGTAACCTCAGCTTTTCCATTAGCTTGGGGGTGATAAGGTGTAGTCAATTTATGTTCAACCCCTAAGCATTGCATTAACTTCCGAAAAGTTGCACCTATGAAGTGTGTTCCATTATCCGAGATAAGTGCACATGGCACACCAAACCTATTTATGATTTGTTGTTGCACAAATCATGCAACTGTAGATGATGTATAGTCTATAACAGTAGCTGCTTTAGCCCATTTTGTTAGATATCCTACAGCAACAATGATGTAAGCTTTTCCATTGGACATTGATGTAATGGAACCCATAAAGTCTATTCCCCAAATGTCGAAGGGTTCTAAAGGTTGAATCCATTGTTGCAGACCCTCCATCCTAGCAGTCATTCCCCCATCACGTTGATAGCGCTCGCAAGATTGGACAAATTGATGAGTGTCCCGAAATAATGTTGGCTAGTAATATCCTGCAAGCAGGATCTTAATAGCCATTTGTCTCCCTGCATAGTGACCCCCACAAGGGCCCTCATGAGCATCTTGGAGAACTGCTAGTTGGTCCACCTTGGGCACGCACCATCGAACCAAGCCATCAGAATATACTTTGTAAAGTTGTTAATTGATCTCCATGAAGTACTTGGCTTTGTGAAGAAACTATTGTTTCTTCCTAAAGTCCAGCTCCTGTGGTGTTTGTTGGGTAAGGAGATAGGTGAGAATGCTACTATACCAATTTGTCTCCATGGGTTGGTTATTCACTACACCAGCAAAGAGGGCTTCATCAGGAAAATGATCAGACATTACATATTCATCCTCTTTGTTGTCCCATTGCAACCAAGATAAATGATCTGCAACTATGTTCTCAGTGCCCTTTTGATCAATCATCATTAGATCAAACTCCTGTAGGATTACTAGCCATCGTATAATATGAGGGCTAACCGTTGGCTTGTTCATGAGGAACTAGATTGCACTATGATCCATATGGATGAACACTTTGTAACCTAACACATAGTGCCTAAACTTATCCAGTGCAAACACTACAACCATTAATTCTTTTTCTGTAGTTGTGTAGTTAAGTTGTGCACCAGCGATACTCCTACTTGCACAGTGGATGTAGTAAGGACGTTTTTGGTCATCTAACTATGTAAGTACGGCTCCTAAGGCATAATTGGATGCATCAATCATTATATGGAACGGTCTGGATCAATCAGGAGCTTGTAGAATGGGAGTTTCTACAAGCTTTTGTTTCAGAGTTTGAAATGCTCGTTCTTTGTCAGCTCTACCAAAGGTTTGGCAATCTTGGAGAAGTTCTCAATGAATCTCCTATAATAGCTAGTGTGTCCAAGGAATGACCGAATGTCTTTGATAGTTTCCGGTTGACAGGTGATTCCTTGGATAACCCTAACTTTATTTGGGTCTACCTCTATTCCTAAATGTAAAACCTTATGCCCAAGTACCACATCTTCTTGGACCATTAAATGGCTTTTTTGCCAGTTGAGCCTTAAGTTGATTTCTACGCATCTTTTTAGCACTTGCTCTAATCAGTCCAAGACTTGATCAAAACTTGTTCCATAAGTGGAGAAGTCGTCCATAAAGACTTCCACTCTATTTCCTACCTGTTGTTGGAATATGCTTAGAACTAGGCGTTGAAACGTGGCAGGGGCATTGCACGAGCCAAACGACATTTTTTTATATGCAAACGTTCCCCAAGGACTGGTGAACGTTGTCTTAGCTTGATCTTCTGGGGCTATTTGTATTTGTTTGTATCCACTATAGACATTCAGAAAACTAAAATAGTGATGCCCTACTATGGTGTCTAAGACTTGGTCAACGAATGGTAATGGAAAGTGATCCTTAAATGTTGCCATGTTCAACAGCCTAAAATCTATACACACCCTCCATTTGCCTCCCTTTTTAGGCACGATAACCAAAGGGCTAACCCATTCGCTATCAGCAATGGGATATATGAACCCAACCTTAAGAAGTTGTTCTATTTCTTCTTTTACTATTTGCTTCAATTTTGGGTTCAATCACGTCTACGGTTGTTCTCGAGGTTTCATGGAGGGGTCAATGTAAATCCTCTATTGGCAGATCCTAGGATCTATTCCAGTTAATTCAGGGTACGACCAAGCAAAGGCTTTTGACCATTTTTGTATCACTTTCACCAGTCTTTCTTTTTGTTTGGGAACAAGTCTTGCACTGATGATCACCGGTTTTCCATTTTGGAGGGTCNTTATCACTTTCACCAGTCTTTCTTTTTGTTTGGGAACAAGTCTTGCACTGATGATCACCGGTTTTCCATTTTGGAGGGTCATATATTCTAGATCGATGGGAAATGGTTTCAAATCTAGGGGCTCTCATTTAAATTTTTTAGGAATTTCTAGCTTCCCCTAATTGATGTTTTCAAGGTTAAGGCTTGGAAGTTGGCAACGGACTTGCTCTAGTGTATCTATGCTTTCAATGTAAGCAATAGTTATTCCCTCAGTTTGTTCCATGCATGTTAGTGAGTTGCTCTCTTAATCAGCCATCAACCACTGGGTGTCTTCTTGTCGTCTGGCTGCTGCATACAGGCACTTTTGTATATTAATGTCTTGTTTACACTGATTTCATATAGGCAATGCTAAACTTTGCATAACTCATGATCTCTGCACGTAATTGCACCTTGTGTCACTATATGCGATGCATGAAACTTTCTTCTTCTCAATCTTTGCAAAGGTTTTTTTCTTGGATATTTCTAGGGAATGATCACGGATTCCTAGGCATGCATCTATAGTACTTAGCCATGCTCTTCCCATTATTATTTGGAAGTCCCCTTTACCGTTGTTCACTTATATCACTAGGAAATCAACTGGATACAACCACCTACACACAGTGGCAATGATGTCCTCCACCAGTCCCAAGGGGATAGTGATGGACTGGTTGGCCAACTCTAAGCGAATATTACTCTTCCTTAATGGAGGCAGGTTCTAGGCTTTGTACATCTCTTGTAATATTAGGTTGACTTCGGAACTTGAGTCCAAAAGAGCTTTACATGGTTCATTCCTAGCAACTTGGAGATAGATTAGAGGGCTTCCAGGGTCAGAGAATTTCTTGGGAAGGTGGCCCTCCTTAATCCAATCAGTAACAGCATGTGTTAACATAACTATGTGCATTGAGCTCGATTTTTGGTTTGAAGGGAATTTTGAAGCCTTATTTGATGGAGAGGCATTCAGAGGTTTAACCGCTTGTGGTCGTGAGGGCTTGGTTGGACTGTTGGTTCTAAAGAAAGGTCTTCTCTTCATACGGTTGTCAGAACCAACAGTGGGTTGAAGATTCACAACCCTAATAGCATTACATTGCTATGGTTGAGTAGGGAGTTCCCCTTGCATTGCTGGGGTGGGTGGTAATGGAGCTATCAGTGTGAGAGTTGCAGATGGATTTGGAGGATGGTATGTCTATGGTTTATTTCCCCTAGGAGAAGGAGTCCTATAATACTCTCAAGCTTGGTAGTGATGTTGTGGTGTCACGTGATCAACAAAGTCATGTGGAGAGATTGGCTACTGCACATAGTAGCCATATGGATCTGGTTTCCGGTAGGGGTATTATTGCCTTGGTGGTGGCATCCCCCATGACTGTGGGTATTGCCACTATTGATGTTGCTCAACAGGTTGTGGTGGAGTTCCACTTGGATAATACATGGAAGGTTGGTGGAACTTCCTTGGGTTACCTTGGGGATAAGGTAACCGTCGGGGTACTTACCATTTATTAAGTTGTGGGTTGAGTGCATAAACCCCAAACTCCTGTAGATGTGAGATCGTTGGGCAACATCCCTTAGGATGGTCATATTGGCACATCTCACATCCACCGTCATTGTTCATATCTGAATCCACAACCTCTTCAATGATGGCCATTTTACCCTTACCTTTGTTAAGGGCATTGTCCACTTCTCTCTTTTTCTTTTTGTCATAGTCACTACCTCGCTCCCTAGACTCCTCTACAATTTTAAGAACAATTTCAAACCTACTATCCAGGGAGTCCCACATTTGGTCTACCTTTGCTGATACTTCTGTTGTTAACTTTTGAAGTGGCAAGGTTTTCCTATTCACCATCTCTTCAAGTGGTAACTCTTCCTCCTCATCACAAAATCTCACTTCCCTTTTTTGGAGGGAAGGATCTCGATTGTACTCTTCTGCACTTTCTCTCTTTTTTAGCTCACCTTCTTCTTTGGCTACCTGCTCTAGAAATCTATGGATTTGATGAGACCTAAGCTCCAATAACCTTCCTTGTGCATACGTTCCAATGGTTCTCCTTGTTTCATGCCTAAGTCCATCTACAAGATGGCGTAGTTGATCCTGCTACAAATAACCATGGCCCGAGCAACAATGTAATAGTGCATAATAACGGCCCATGGTAGCATCCAAGGGTTCATGATTTCCTTCCTTCCATTCTTGGATTTTCTTTTGCAGGTTAGACACTTGAGAGTACGTTTGGTATTTATCATTAAACAGTTCTAACATTGTACTCCACCTCCTAATGGATTCTGGTTGTAAGGACCAGTACCAGCTTTCAACTTCTTTCACTAGTGTCCTTGGGAACAACTTTAGTTTTTACCATTTGTTTTCTATGTTCTACAAGGCACATGCATCATGGAATTCTTGTAAATGGTTTTCAGGATCAGCGTTGTATCCCCCTTCAAACCGTGGAATGTTATTCATGTCTAACCTCTTGATCCTACTATCTTTTTGGTGCCTTGTGGGAACTCTTATGGCCTCCATTATGTCTAGCATGCTTCTAGTTGCGAGTAGGGATTCTTCGTGGTCATCTCGTTCATAGTGTCTATGGTGTCTATGCGGTTCCCTACTCTCCCTTCTTCCATGCCTTGATTCCTTAGAGTGCCCTCGTCCTCATTCTTGACTATCTCGTCAATGTCTTTCACTCAGTTTACCTTTAACCTCACGATTGGGTCCTTTATGACTGTAGCCAAATACTGAAGGAAAGGGTGAATGTGATGACGAAGGTGAAGAATAAGGAGAACCATCTCCATGATAGTGTTTTCTACCTTCTCTTCTATGGTCCTAGCCACGATCGTGATCACGATTAGAATGTCCATCCTTATCATGTGGTTGTGTTCCTTCCTTGAACACTTCGTGTTCGTGGGTATCAGAACCAAGGTTCTGAATCATGGAGTGTAGGTTTTGATACACCACCTCCTTACCATCATTAGCAAGAGAAACATTATTTGGTTGGGATCCTGTTGAAGTAGGTTCACCACCCTTAATTTCGCTCAAGACATGCGGAGCATTATGGGTCCATTTACCCTTCGAGGATGTATGATATCTCTCCTACTGCAAGTTCCTTTGACGTTGCACTTCTGTGGGATGGTAGTCCCTTGTGTCATGATCACATGCAACATATTCTACGTATGAAAATGACATGCCTATTCGTGAGAGAGCACAAAGGAGCATGTTGGGGACTAATTAGTTTGGAGGCAACACTATGTTACCTTTCAAGTCTCTCCAATGCAGTTGTTCATCTTGATGGAGAATAAAGGTAAAGTCAGGTACATAATCATCATGATGAGTATATACCACATGAAATTTTTGAGGAACTGACAGATATTGATTACATGTATTATGCTGCTGACTGTCTCATGTGTTAGTCCTAGGCGGTGAAGTGCTCTTGTGCGAAGAAGAAGACATCTTTATCTTGTTCAGTGTGTGATTTACCGTTGTCTTATCTTTTCTTGATTAACCCTAAGGGTTCGTTCTAGCGTCCCAATGATATGAATGATTTCCTATGTTCTACATAGCGCACAAACAACTAAGTCCCCAGCAACAGCGCCAATGATGAGTGGCAAGGTACCCCTACACTCAACCATATGAATATGAGCGTTTCACGAGCGATCCGGTCAAACTCCAAGGACTAAGTGCTTACGCGCGTTAATGGAAAACTTAAGGTTAATCAATCGCTGTCTTCCCAAACTTACTTGTATTGTCACAATTGTATGGTTAAGTAAGCTTGAGGTATATGATTTTTATAACTCTTATCTTTTTAATGTCTTATGCTAATAGGGGAAGGTGAAGAGAACTAAGTGACTAGCTTATGTTAACTATTCACTAACTAAGTTCTAATTGTTCCTAACACCAGTATACATTCCCACTTGCCACACACATCCTGAACTAGTGCAATGCTACTAGGATTACCAAACGCTAATTGTTACTGGGTTACCAAGTGATGAAGCGCTATATAGTCGATGCGTCGACTAGGCCGCGTACATGGAGCCTCGTATACGTGGCCACGTCGATGTGGCCCCATCGACACAACCTTCCTGCATCGACGTGGCCCCGTTTATGCAGCCGCCTATCCCGGCCTATAAATAAGAGGGCCTTCCACCTCATATAGGCAAGCTTCGAGTAGTTATAGCGAAGCCCTTGCATTTTGTTTCCATAGGAGTTAGATTATTTTCACAGTGCATCCCACAGTGTGATGCTTGTAATTGTGCTACACCTTTATTCGAGTATGACGTACTTGGACGTGCACATGACTGGAAATAAAGATTGAGATTACTTCATCATTGTAGCATTCACTTAGTTTTAATTGTTTAATTGTTATTGTTATTTATTGTTTTCTTAGTTAATATTTCTTTATCATAATTTA
>MNCI01012793.1:76539-87314 GCA_015680685.1 Gnetum montanum
AGTGAGGCGTATGATGTGATCCTAAATTAATGCTACTCCTAGAGACAATGGAAGATAATATTAATTAAACTAATGAGCAATAGGAAATGAAGTCTAAGCTAGCCTAAGTGCAATGAGTATCCGTTCCTTAATCATCCGTACACATCTTGGACCTCTTGCATGACTACTACTGAGATTACCAAGCATAGATCCTAGGTACACTACTAGGTTACCAAGTAGTCACACTTAAATGCTCGTGATTAAGTCGTACTCATTCCGCATTTAACAACAGGAATAGTAAATGATGATAAATAAATATTAACTAAGAAAGCAATAAATAACCAAAACAATTAACAATAACAATTAAACAATTAAATAATTAAAACTAAGTGAATGCTACAATGATGAAGTAATCTCGATCTTTATTTCCAGTCATGTGCGCATCCAAGTACGTCACACTCGAATAAAGGTGTCGTACAATTACAAGCATCACACTGCAGGCATGCACTTAGGAAAAATAATCTAACTCCTACGGAAACAAAATGCAAGAGCTTCGCTACCACTACCAAAAAGATGCCTAAATGAGGAGGGCCCTCTTATTTATAGGCTGGGATAGGTGGCTGCGTATACGGGGCCACGTCGACACAGGAAGGCTACATTGACGGGCCCACGTCGATGCGGCAACCAATTTACACTTCATCAACACCCATAATACTCTAGAATGTTGGTCTAGAAAGAAGTATGAAAAGAAAGAAAAAGCAAAAATTATAGAACATGAAGACTAGCAACATGATCAACAAAAAGGTAAACAATTATTTTACATTGAAAAGGAGGAAGATCAACTTTTGATTTTTACAAAGGTGCTAGATGTTGGCAACAACAACAATATTTGGTATGTTGATAGTGGGTGGAGTAATCTCATGACAAGGAATCAAAAATTATTCTCAAGTTTAGAAAAATATGATGGAAAGGTAACTATAGGTAATGGGAAGAAGCTAACCATTACCGAGATTAGATTGCTTACCTTCATAACAACACAAGGTAACAAATATGTTATTTCCCAAATCTATTTTGTTCCAAATCTTTCAAAGAATTTATTAAGTGTGGGGCAATTAAGTCGCAATGGGTATCGTGTTGAATTTGAAAAAGATGTTTGCAGGATTTCTAAGGTTGATGATGATAAAGGTATCACTATCATTCCCATTAGCAAAAACCATATGTATAAGTTGCAATTGCAAAAGGATATTTATTATCTCACTATCATAGATGACACAACATGGCTATGGCATGTAAAGCTAGGTCATGTCAATTTTGGCTCTTTGGACTGCATGCAAAAAGAAGAAATTGTAAGAGGTATGCCCAAATTTTCTTTGCCAGATAATCATGATTGTGGCATATGTCAACTAGGAAAAATTACAAGATTGTCATTTCCTAGGAGAGAACATAGATCTAAAAAAAAATCAAATCTAGTTCATATGGATCTAGGTGGTCCCATGCAAACATTCAGCCTAGGCAAAAGCCAATTTGTGTTCATTATTATGGATGTTTTTCAAGATTTTCTTGGGGTTATTTTATGAAACTAAAAGATCAAACACTAGGATTTTTTAAAGAGTTCAAGGTAGAAGTAGAAAAACAAAGTGGCAATACAATAAAAAAGATCCAAACATATTGTGGTGGTGAATTTTTATCAAATGAGTTTGATGAATTTTACAAGAAAAATGGGATAATTCATCAAACCACCACATCATTTACACCCCAACAAAATGGAGTAGCCGAGAGGAAAAATAGAATAGTGGTTGAAATGGCAAAGTGTTAACCTTGAAATGTTAACCTTGAATAATAAGTTTTGGGTAAAAGTCTATGCAAGAACAATTTATCTTTTAAATACAGCGCCATCAAGGTCAATTCCAGAAAAAACGCTATATGAATTATGGCATGGCTATAGTCCAAACATTTCGCATTTAAAAATTTGGGATCTCCTTGCTATGTTCAAATTCGAATGCCAACTAGATAGGAGCAAAGGCTAGGCAATGTATTTTTATTGGATATTGTGCAAATTGCAGAGGATACAAATGGTATGATTCCAAAATTGGAATCATGATGTGATTTTTATGGAAAGACGCAAAATTATTGCACAGCAATGTTACATGACATCAGGCCAACATATTGAAAAGCCGGTCACTACACCATCCAATGCAGCAACAACAAATCCTGTTCAACAAATATTGTCCCGCATTTATCACTACCGTAGAATACCACCAATCCCATAATTGTTCTCAGCCCATCCAGCTATGGCCGATTTGCAACAGCCCAGACAGTGCAAAATTCTTCCATAAATTCCACTGTTTCAGGCCAGCATCTTTCAATACCACCAATCATCAAATATCTCTCAGCAATTACTTGTCCCTGCCTACAAAATTCATGAGGCTGTACCGCATGACTGCCAACTATCCTGGTTTCCCTCATTTCCGAGTAGATCTGCAACATTGGAGCGGCAACAACGGTGTAAATCTGCTGTACTCCCATAGATTTCCCATTTCTTCTGCTATAAATTCGCTCACTAGAGCCACTGCATCCACTGTATTTTGCAGCCCAACTTCATTGTTGTTGACGCCAATTAACCATAATTTATGATTTTTTACTGCACAAACTCAACGATCAATTGAGGAGAACACACCACAGCATTTCACGAATATTATGGTCCATCATCCACATATTTACAATATCCAACCCATATCGTGTGATATACTTGTGCCGCAACCGTGCAAATTCTCATCTGGCCACCCACTTCCTGCAACATCACCTATATTTACCATCTCATCTTTCTTTGTATCTGCGGATTTTTTACATACTATTGCTTCTCCACTTTCTCCGCCGCTACCCATAGACTATTTTGCCAGCTCAGCATCGGACTCCATGGTTACCTTCATTCTATGCATCAAAAGAATCCAATTCGTGGACGTGAGGAATTCGTGATTCTGAACTTGTTGGGTGCGTGTGCCTCAAAAAAAAGTGGGGACGGGTTCGTACCCGGGGACATGATAGAGAAAATTTAAATATATTAATTTTTTAAAAAANATATGTCATTAATATCATTTGCATGGCAATCATCTTCATCAAAGATTGAATCATCAATATTAAGATTCATTGCTCCAGAAACATTAGCTAAGTCAGTAGAATAACTTTATCTATCATCAACTATTGGAACATCATCATCTTCTAGATTAACATCCCAACAAAGAATAGGTGATCGCCTATATTTTATTTTCTTTCTTTCTTCCAATCTAATCATGCTATGAAGAGATACTAATTTTTCAACTCTTTTTGGAGTTAGACTATTTCTTTTGATCCAATAAATGAAAAAATATGTTAACCAATGCAACCTACATAAATGATAAAAATAAGAATAAATTTTTGCATTGTTAAAAAATTCATTTTATAAATTATTCAAACTACATAAATGATAAAAATAAGAATAAATTTTTGCATTGTTAAAAAATTCATTTTATAAATTATTCAAAACTTCATCAATAAACAAACACTTAAGACCTAATAGCCTATTAATTATGGTGTTTAAAAAATGCATAATATATAAAACATCACTATTTCAAGTTTTCAAACATCACATTTCATAAATTAATTAAAAAAATTAATACATATTAATATTTGTTATATGTTTAATAAAAAAACTCATCTGATAAAAATCTAAAGTTTGAAATCTAAAGTTTGAAATCTAAGAGTATCTACTACTACTATCTCAACCATGCAAACTCCACCATCTAGCTAGATCTTCTTGAGCTATTCTATCCATATCAAGTATAACATCTTCACATTTAAATGCTTTTATATGTCCTTTAGTAAATTGAAGCCTATTCTTACATCAAAATCAAAATCATCAAAAGGCCTTGTTGGATTTAATGCATATATATTCTTAATATTTAATGCATATGCAACCATATGCAATGGGGTATTTATAACCTTCATCTTTTTAGAATCAATGGAAGTAACTGAGCATTATAAAAATCAAGAGAGCTATCAATTTCTATACCATATTTTCATAAATTACATAAATTTCTTATCTTTATCAACATAAAAAATGAAATCAACAATAGGTTGTGTCATTAGAAAATATTGCTACATTTTCATAAAAAACTAATACCAAGCATATAAGCCAATAAAGTTTATCAGATTTTTACACCAGGAGGGCAAGTTCACGACATGTTTTGGACTTATGGGCTTGCTTTATAAAGTTGGGATAGCAGGAGATTCAAAGGCGGATCTTTGGAGTTTTTGAATTTCTTGTTGTGGGTTGAGTTCATGCCTCTTGCATGTTTGACTGCAGATGTTGACTAGGGCTTCCTAAAAAGATCTGAGAAGGATATGGTGCTGAAATTTTGTTTGAACTTTGAACAAATGTATGCTTCAAACTATTCTATTTGCACTTGCAGAGGGAGAGAGCCCTGAAAGCAGTTTTGTAATCAACTGATTCCCTTCCCTCACAGGTTGTGCATTAATAACTGAAAGAAATGACGGCCACAAGTTGTGCATTTATGACTGGCCGAAATCATGGCCGTTACCTGAAACCAGAGACGCAACATGAGATGGTCATGGCCCATGAATAAAATTACAAATCCAATCCACTAAATAAAAATCTTTTCTCTAAAATCATGTGAATAAATTAAAACGAAAAGTAAAGATCAGGTAAATCTAAGCAAAATAGGCAACTCAATTGATACGAAAATCCACTACTAAAAATTAGACAGGAACGTGTTCTCACGCAAACTGGAAGAGCAAAACGGAAGGGGAAGAAAAGCAGATTTCATACTCACGAATCAAGATAGAGATGGAGAGAAATCTTTACAGCAAAAGAAGCGGAAAATAACAAGTGAGAACCAAGAGCAAACCTTCACCGGAAAAATTATGCACTAAGATTACAAAGGTAAAGCATGTAGCGCTCACATTTTAAAAACGGAAGAAATATCATCCAAATTTTTTAAGAACAAAAACTAGAATTAAGGATCCAAGAGAACCGCTCGCAATGCGTGCTTACGCAGGCTCGGCAAGCCCGTCCAGATTGCGCTAGAAGGAACGATCGATTTTCTGAAAAATATAGAATGATAAAAAATATAAAAACTGAAAAATACAGAATAATAAAGTATAGAATGATAGATGTGCAGAGCATTCAACTCATTCTCTAAGCATCAACAGATAAATCCGTCAACAGATAAATCCGATAAGGCAAGTCTCCTACCCAGTCACCTAAATCAAACTGGGCAGACGAGACCCCTGCATCAAAAAAAATGTTCATCGTCTTCTTTGTCATTGCCTGCAAATGAAAAACTGAAAATGAAGCAAAAAAATTTTAAAGCTGAAAGAGAAACAAAGCGTTTGGAGAGTGTGGAAGCATACAAATCCCTATCAATGGCGAAATAGGAGGAGCGTCTGTAAATAAAAGATATTGTCTGTAAATAAAAGATATTGGACGCGGATGCAATTTGCAAGAAACAGGTAAGATTTGACGCGACTTGCAGTAAAAGTAAAAATAGGTAAGATTTTAATCAACAATGAATGTTCTCGTTGAGAGTTGAAAAATCGAACCAAAAATTATAATTTACGTACCCAATGCGGATTTTACACGCGTGCCCGAATCCACCGCGAACGGTTCGTGAGATTTTCTTGGGAATCGCGAATCTCCGGCGCATAGCCTTCATTCCTTCTGGTTCAGCTGTTTCGTCAAATTTGCAATCTCCGTCCACCTCAAGTCCGTAGCTCTCACGCCCTTCACGGTTTACTGTGCATCACCCACCCTCCCATATGTTGGATTCCGACTTTACAAACTTTACCAGGCGCATGATGCGCAGTCAATTTCAGGCAGCCAATACCTGCACAGCCCAAAATGTGGAGCCTGTTACAGATGCTCTCTTCATCACTACCATGGATGATGAATATTTTGCGCTCCTTACATTGATGGGGACTAATGGTTTAGTGTAACCATCAACAGTTGTCGAGGCTGCGCTGGATGAATGGTGAATCGTTGCCATTGAAAAAGAGCTGCACACAGTGGTAAGCCGGTCATTGGATTAAAATGGATATTTAAAATAAAAAAAAATCACCCTGATTACCTGGAAAAATTCCAAGGATGCCTTCAACAGCAAGGAAGAGAATGGATATTTAAAATTAAAAAAAATCACCCTGATTACCTGGAAAAATTCCAAGGATACCTTCAACAGCAAGGAAGAGAATGGATATTTAAAATAAAAAGAAATCACCGTGATTACCTACAAAAATTCCAAGGATACCTTCAACAGCAAGGAAGAGAATGGATATTTAAAATAAAAAGAAATCACCGTGATTACCTGGAAAAATTCCAAGGATACCTTCAACTGGAAAAATTCCAAGGATACCTTCAATAGCAAGGAAGAGATTTTGATGATAGTTTTGCTTTTTTTATTTCATGGACGGAGTCCGTGAGAATTTTTCTTGGTATTGCTGCTCTTGCCGCTGAAGCTACTCATGCAATTTATCAACCACCAAATTTGATTGACGAAGGAAAGAAGAATCATCTTTACAAACTTTATAAAGTATTATATAGGCTCAAGCAAGCTCCACGTGCTTGGTATGCCCAAATTCATGTATTTTTAGTGCAAAAAGGGTTCACAAATCTCAAATCCCAAACAACCATATATAAAAAAGTATCCTATGATTATATTTTTGTTTGTTTATACCTAGATGATTTAATCTATTTTTCATCTACAACTACAAAAGGAAATAATTTTCTTAATAGCATGAAAAATGAATTTAAAATATTCAACTTGGGAAAGATGTCATATTTTTTGGGATTTTTATCCAAAGACCAAAATCAATTTCTATATGCTAAATGAAATTTGTCCAATCCTTAATTGAGAAATTTAGCATGGTTAATTATAATCCCTTAGATACACCACTCTCCCTTAGAATAAATCTTACCAAGGAAGACACATTCCCATCCATCAATTCTTTATTAGACTATTTCCTTATTGGTAGTCTCCTGTATCTTTCTAATACCAATCCAGACATCCAATTTCCTATAAATTATCTTTCTTGATTCATGTAGATCTTACATGAATCACATTGGAAAGCTACAAAACAAGTTCTATGATATCTAGGATCTACAATAGATTATGGAATCACATTTCATCATGAAAATTTCAAGATACACATATACACTAATGCAAACTAGGGAGGTGAACTTAAAGATCATAAATCAACTTCTGGTTTTTGTTTTTTCTTTAGTCTATCGCTTATTTCATGGGGACTACTCAAGCCATATGGATTTATTCCATTTTCACTGAAATAGGATATACACTTAAATCTCCTATTTCTTTATACTATCACATTCCAAACACATAGATATTAAGCATTATAATCTCAAAAGCTTAATCCAATACAACACACTCAGCATGGGGCATTATGGGACTAAAGCACCAATGATGAATATTTTTACCAAGATTTTGAGCCATGAAAACTTTGAATCTTTCATAAACTTCCTTGGAGTGGAACCTCTTACCATCATGGGAAGGTTTGTGAAATACAATGTTTAGATATTCCATAAAAGAATTAGATACATCTCATCCTTTTCTCTATGCTAAATAAGATGATATCCTATATTTGTATTTTCTATCCATTTCTATGATTAGTTCAACTTCTATTAAGAAAATTTTTAAATGAGATAATAAAGATCATCCCCATGATTTCCTAGATTCATGCTTATCTCACCAAATATATTCTTGGGAGATCAAGGCCTATATAATTAGAGTAGCATATGTTCATTAGTGAAAGAATTTAAGAGAGTTTCACAAAAGTGTGTTTTTTATAACTTAGTTTCTCATTTCTTCCAAAGCTTAGATAATATATCCATGGCCCTTTAGCTTTTTCACTACCAACCCACTAAGGCATAACTTCAAAAAGACTATTTCATGAAGACATGCCATAAAGCTTCAAAGAATAAAGGAACTATTCTTCAATTGACATTATAGTTAGAAAAGGGGGATACTGTTTATCAATCTACCTAATCTTATTGCTAAAATCCTCTACCAGTAAGTGGAGATGACATTAATTATCCATGGCTACATGCAGCCTTGGCAAGTAGCCAAGGCAAAGAGAGAATGGGATCCAGTACAAGAGGATTTTCAAGACTAAAGTATTCTAGTAGGCAACTAAAGGAACATCAAAAGAGTCATGGAATAAGAGCAAGCCAACATAACTCTCCTAGTTCTCCATCTTCATCTTATTCATTCTCATTATCAAGCTCTAATGAGGGTGGATGTGTCCAAGGTAGGAGGGGTAATGATCATTGATGTGCAGGAGATGACAAACGAAACCATTGTAGGGAAGGTAGATGTAAGCAAAAAGGTGGATATTGATATGAACAAAGGCATAGTAAACAACATCATAAGAGACATAATCATGATAGGGACCATGAGAACAATAATGATAATGATCAACCATTGCTTGCTACAAGAAGTATGATCAATACCAAGGAAGTGGTATACATTTCTACCAAGTATCATAAGGACAACTGAATCAAATAGCTAGATATAAAAAATATCTATAAATTTGAAGGAGGTTATAATGCAACTCCACAGCATCATATACAAGCCTTCCATGATGTTTGTGCTTTGCAAAACGTTTAAAATGAATGACAAAAGCTACAACCTTTTCTAAGGATGCTCATCAAAGAAGTTGAAAGCTAGTGCTAATTCTTAGAGCCAAAATTCATTAGAAGGTAGAGTATAATGTTGGAACTATTTAATAAGAAGTATCAAACATACTTTATATTATCCAACTTGAGGAAGCAAATTCAATAATAGAGACAAAGCAATCATGAATCCCTTGATGCAACCTTGGGTAGGTACTATTCTCTACTTCACCAATATCCATGTCATGGCTTTTCTCAAAGGGAACAACTACATCATATCATAAATGAACTCTATAATAAGATAAAAGAGACTATTGGAGTCTGTGCTCAAGGAAGACTATCCAAAATTAAAGTCCATTAGATCCAATGGCTCATTGATCAAGTGGCAAAAAAGGAGGTGCACTCAAGAACTAAGAATGTGCAGAGTACAACATCTTCATCAAAACAATAGAATCAAGATTCATTTTCTTCATTGCAACACTAAACTACAAGGTTCATTTTCTTCATTGCAACACTAAACTACAAGATTCATCTTCATGGAAAGTAGTTAGTTAATTACTTTACTTTCATTGCACCTACTTAACTTACATGTGTACAATCAATTTCAAGTATAAAAGCATTATCATTTGATAATCCTAGGAGTAGACACATGGTAATTGAGCAACACGATGCATGTTCAAGATGTGTATGACAAGTTGGAAATGGATGCTCAATGCCTATGCTAAACTAAATTTCTTTCTTACACTTAAATTAATTACTCTAGAATTTTGTATATAAAAATAATATTTTCATCATGTACCTCAACCGCCCTTAACTATACGAATTAAACTTATACAAGTGTGATTAGGGTGTTGAACCCAAAATATATGTATATTAAAAATAAAAATCTAGAGTACACAAGAAGAGGAGTACTATAGAGAGGAAAAACTCCAAATCAAGAAAAAGAAAAGGCCAAATTGTTTTATGGATGTCTTTTTAGGTTTTCATCCTTACAACCAATTCTAAAAGCTCTTTCCCCTAAGGAGGGAAATTAGACATTCCATGAAAAGATTAACATTGGATGGAGAGGGAGGAAGCCCTTGCCTGTCAATAGAATTAATATTATCAAAACATATTATCTCCATATCTTGACTAATAGCTACAAACGAATTATTAGCAGTTAAAATATTTTTAACATGTTGATCATTTTGAAGATTTGGTGTGTAATCACCAATAGATAAACTTCCTCGATGTTTTTTTATTATGAAGAATCATTTGAAAATCATCTAAATCAACAATAGGATTCTGTGAAACCTGAGGAACATATATCTATTTTCCATTATACATTGAAGAATTTTTTAAAGCTAATTTCATCATAACTTTTCTTCAAAATACGTTCTATTGAACAACAATAATAGAAAGGTGTGGGCTAACTATTGAAATGTTAGTAGAAGTAATCATTGTAGGATTAGTAGCATCTATAGAAAAAACCTTAGCATGATCTATAACATTCAGAAAAGAAGCCTTAGTAGCATTTATGATAACTTGTTGCTAACATACTTGCATTGCATCTTTTCGTAGCATAAAAGAACATGAATCAAACTTGTGACCCTCTTGATAATAATAGTGACATGATCTTGGAAGATTGTAATCAATAACCTTCTATGTATAATTAATTCCACTAGCATGTAGAAGAATTTTTTGCTCAAGCAAATCAAAACTCACTTCAATCAAATATTGAATTCTACAAAAGCCCCTAGCTATAGCAAGGGTTTTAGAATGATTAAGTAGCCCAATATGAGAGATAATATTCCTTTCAACTTTTTCAAAAATTAATGGAATATTCAACAAAAAAGGTCACCTTTCAAAATTCAAGAAATGCTAAATTAAGAGAGGGAGTGCACTTTCAAATAATCAATAAAGCATGACGACGATTAAAAAACACTGATATCAAGAACCTCAAAAACTATCATATAATCAACAAATCCTACCAATAAAAATGAGTTTGACAAATAACAAGCATGGACAATATCCAAACCTCAATTTTTTAAAACTAAATTTTAATAATTCAAAAAACTTAAGGAATGAGGTAAATAATCCATAATTTGCACGAAAACATATCTTCCAGAAATTTTCTAGG
>MNCI01012796.1:6298-46688 GCA_015680685.1 Gnetum montanum
CACTTCATCTAGACTAAACCATACGTGACATATGCAAAACTAGTCTAGGTGGGAAGACAGCGAACTGCGACCTAAGGCTAACTATCTAAGTGCCACAACTAGTCCATCTACGGAGTTCGACCGGATCGCACGTGCAACGCTTGTTTCGTATGGTTGAGTGTAGGGGTACCTCGCCACTCATCAAGATATTTCTCACTATTGCAGCATTCTCCTAGATTTACCATTTACACTTAGAATAATTTTCTTACTGTTTTCTAGCTTAATGATTTACTTTCTCAAGCATTTTACTTTTACATGTTCATGTTAAGCAGAATTAGTATGACTAATCTCGAGCACTTAAGTGTGACTGCTTGGTAATCCAGCAGTGTTATTGCTTGGTACACCCAGTAGCAATACACTTGGTAATCCTAGTGGTAGTTGCACAAAGTCCAAGGTGTGAATAGAAGGTTAGGATTGGATACTTATCACCATAGTCTAAAATAGTATTTACTTTTTTCTTTATACATAGACTTATTTTCACCCTTTACCATTGTAGTTAGGAGATATGGCCCACCAACATCAATATATCATACACCTCACTGAGAGCTAAACCATATGCATAGATTACATTAGCTCTATGTGGGAAGACAATGATCCCAAACTTTAACCAATTATTAGCATATTTACATTGCCTCTTTCACAAATTATGATTAGGCTACACATGAACACTCATATCTTGTACAGTTAGGTGTTGGATTACTCCACCACTCATCAATGATGCTTGTACTTAGGTTGAATGAGTGAAGTGATATGATTTTTCCTCTTAGTGTATACTAATTCTCCTTTTCTTTTAGGTGGTAGTCCTCATGGAGCTTAGGGTTCTTTAGCATGGATGGAGGATTCATAATGATTCATGATTAGTAAATAGATGGATATTTGATATTGTTCTTTTATATTAGTTGATTATGGATATTGGATCTATTGGATTGATATATGGATTCCTAGATATGTTATGTGCCTTGATTATTTATGGATGTTATGTTTAAAAATTTAAATTTTCAGTATTAATATTTTTTGTTTTGCATAAATACTTATTTTTCACACTTATGATATTCCATGCATATGTTCATCTTCCATGTCATATTAAGACCATATCTAGCCTTTGATTCAATGTGGTCTCTACTTAATACCTTTCTAGCTTAGGTTAATTTAGAGGATGTTGCACTTCTCCACTGAGAAGGGAACAAGCATCACATAGAAATTCACAAAAGTAATAGTCACACTTTTAGGAAGAACATCTAAAATTTGGACAAGGACAAATATAAATAAATAATACTAAGTACATCATTCATGGTTAACAATAATGCATCCCGAATGGGTGCCTCATCCCTATTTTCCACACTTACGATATTCCATGTATATGTTCTTCTTCAATGTCATATTAAGATCATCATGTCTAGCCTCTCGTTCAATGTAGTCTCTACTTAGTAGTTGTCTTGCTTACGTTGGTTAAGAGGATGTTACACTCCTCTACTAAGAAGGGAACAAGCATCACATGGGAATTCACAGAAGTCATAGTCACACTTGTGGAAGAATATCTCAAATTTGGACAAGGACAAACACAAATAAATAATGCTACGTACATCATTAATGGGTAACGATAATGTATCCCCAATCGATACCTCATCCTTGGACCTCTCATGATCAAATATAAAGTTTACTAAGAAATTGCTTACCAGAATTAAACCCATGACTTAAAGCTTCCAAATCAAGAGTCTTACTAGTAAGCTAACACCTCATTGTTCCATTATAGAGAAGAAATTGAAGAGGTTTTCTACATGCTAAAGTACTATTGGAGGATATATCGAAGTATTTTAGGATCCTTAACCATGGAAGGATATATCGAAGTATTTTAGGATCCTTAACCATGGATTCTGGTAGGGGGCCGCCGGAACCACCAACCTGAGAGAGCTTGCTTACAATTCTTATCTTTTTAATGATGTGGATACATTGGCGTTGGTAAATTGGAAATCATTGAACTTGGATGTGGTAAGCAATAAAAAAACGCAGGTAATTTGTATGGATGGCGTTGGCGTTTGATGAGGTAGGTACTTAACCTCTTACTGCGAAAATGAAGTTCAGCCTTTGGTGTGGAAGTTGGCGTCTATCATTAATTGGTGAAGCGTTGGCGCCAAACATTTGTAAATTACTATCATAATTAATCATGATCGTTATTATTAAGGTGAGGTAGGGTAAGGGCATGCATGTACTCAAACGAAAGCAACCAACTAGATTAGTATGATTCACATCCACAGTGAAGAAGCAATAAATAAGACGTATCCACAAAGCAAATCCACAGAAAACAAAGGACAACATCATTTGATTTAGTTTTTGCATCTGCCATTTTGCTTATCTTATGTTATCTTCATCTGTCTTTGATGTTGCTGGAACTGCTGTTGTTGTTGCCCAAAACGTAGGAGCAACAAGTGGAGGTAGCGCGCGCTGGCTGGCTGGCTGGCTGCTATTTTTTTTCATGCATCTATCCATCCATCCATCTTGCATTTTCATGCTCGTCTCATGAAACTCATGTCATGAAGGAAGGGAGAAGATGAGGAGGAGGACGAGAAAATAATTGAACGAAATCTTCCTTGCTTGTATGTCATCACCTTGTCTGGTCTGCGCTGTGTTAGTGATTTGCGATTTGCGATTTGCGATTTGCGTACAGACACAAGGCGCGCTTATAAATTAGAATGATATATGTAGTTGCGTTAATGTTGTGTCCTCTTTCCTTCCCTGCGTTCGCCTCGCCTCGCCTCGCCTCCCCTAGCGTAGCGAATTACCTTTTTCAGAGCTGTGGTCCTGTCGCTGTCTCTCTGTCTCTGCCTCTGCCTGTGTCCAGCTTTCTTTCTCTCTCTGTCTGTCTCTGAAATTTAATTTTCGCTGTGTATTGCACACGGCTAATGCCCTGCTTTTCAGCCGTTGCCATTACCTTGTGCATTTGCCTCTGCGGCGTTGCTAATTTGCCTCCGACTTGTTTCTGTAATTTGTAATTTGTTGAATTGGAAATGTGCATAGCTTTTGTGGTGCCCTAGGGATAGATAGGGCTAGGGTTAGGCTAATTGCTTTAATTTGTGCAACGGCAAGCCCTGGGGATGATGGCGATGGCGATATTATTGCCTTTTTCCCGAAGAATGGAAGCGGCTGCTGTTGCTGTGCTGCTGGTCGGTAGGGAGGATCATGAAAGTAGCACGACCCTGCTGCGATGACGACCACCATACTGCGGCGTTCTGGTTGCTGCTTCTCTGATGAATGCCTTTGTCTGTTTCCAGTTTTCTCTCTCTCTCTCTCTGTCTTGCGTGCTTTCATCTCCATCTGAGGCCAACAACACAAACACTTACACTGTAGATTTGTAGCACTAACACTTCCTCTTCGCTGCTGGTTGCTCTGGTTGGCCCTCCCCGTGATCCTTGGTGATTTTGCAAAACGGCAGCGAACAAATCAGCGGCAATGTCTAAGGAATTGAGCGGTATGTTGCCTGGTTTCCATGGACTCTACAAATCAGTTGTTTCTTATTTTAGCCTCTTCGTGTTTTCTTCCCCTGCATTTTTATTGCCTGATCGTGTTACAATGTTTTAATTCTTCTCATGCAGCTTTCAAGTGAAACTTTAGCTCCCTGGCATTATGATACACAGTAGAAAACTTTTAGATTATTGCTTATGCCGCATTTATGTTTTCGAATTATACTTTGAACATAAAATGGAAGTTCCGTAAGATCTTTTGAGTTTTTGTTTGACTATTTCAAGTTTTAGTTTTTAGCATTATGGTTTTAACTTAAATGGAATCTCTCTGAGATATTTTCATTTAGATTTGATCACTTTTAAGTCTTGGCATCAAGCTTTCAACATAAACAGGAATCTCCGTCTTAGATGTTCAGTTTTAGTTGGTTTATTTGGAAGCCAAATTAATTTTCTCCACTGTCTTCATTGTTATTAAGCGCTTGTTGTTTGCACATTGCAATAGATCGGAATATCTTGTATTCTTGTCATGCTTTCTGAAAATTCTCAAAGAGAAGTTTTTCTTTGCATACATGCAATGTGATACTGTTACATAAATCAGTTTAGCATTTTAATGTAACTGCGGATGTTGAGGAGTTTGTTGGCTGGCTTTTGTTTCGTTTGCGTTGAATATGTGTCGCTTATGGTTTTGATTGGCAGAGCTGGAGCTGTTGACCGAGAGGTTCGCAAAGTTGTTGCTGGGAGAGGACATGTCGGGAGGGAAAAAGGGAGTATCGTCGGCTTTGGCTTTGTCCAATGCTGTTACGAATCTAGCGGGTAAGGCAAAGGCCCTGCCATGCCGATAGTCGATCCGCGATTATTGCTTTTTCGAGTTGAGCGGTTGTTACATGAGGATAGATCACCGAATCGGGAATCCTGATATGATATTGTAATAGTATATGATATATTGAAATGGTCCTGCATCGTGTTTGAACTGCAGCTTCCGTCTTTGGAGAGCTGTGGCGCCTTGGGCCTTTGCCGGCGGACAGGCGGGAAAGGTGGAACAGAGAAATCGGGTGGTTTCTCTCCGTCGTTTACCATATCGTGGACTTTGTTCCGTCTTATCAAAGCACAGCCGACGGCTCCATCAGAGAGGCAAGAAGACTATTAACTATCAATTAATGGACTATTCTCAACATATAGAAATTCACAGAATCTTTAAAGCAAAGAATCTTCTCTTCTATGTTATGATTTATAAAACACTCGCCCTTGGTGTCATTTGACAGAATGACAGTAGTTTGATATGCAGGTTATGGTCACAGTACCGCGATCCGATATTCAAATAAACATTCCGGCACTGAAGAAATTGGAGACCATGCTACTCGTACAAAAACCTTGTCATTTTGCATTCTTGCTTCGAGAGTAAGGATTTGAGTTAACTGCTTACGACATTGCCTGCATCTGCATTTGCAGGAATGCTTGGACAAATTCAGAAACGCGGAGTTCTGGTACGAGGAAAGAGCAGCGATTTCAGATTACGATGGGCAAAATAAAAATAAGGAAGACCTTTACGATGGCAGCCACGGAGAGAAGTGGTGGCTGCCTACACCCAAAATTCCTGACGACGGCTTAACAGAAGAAACGAGAAAGATGCTAGAGATCCAGAGGGATTCTGTAAACCAGATACTAAAGGCTGCCATGGCAATTAATTCTCAGGTGCTGTCTGAGATGGAAATTCCAGACGTATACTGGGAATCCTTCCCTAGGGTAAATCTTCTTTCGCAGAATCCTCCCCGTTCAATTTCTCTCTATGATTTGAAATATAGCAATTCAACTTTAAATGCTCTGGCATAATACGAAAGTAAAAAGAAATTTTGCTTTAATAAGATCAAAAGATGACAGATATGGTCGTCGGATCGGAGATACCATGTTCATGATGTTTTTCACATTCAAAATGTTAGAGGCCAACAGTGATTGTGTTCTAAAAAAGGTGGAACGTTGGTATAAAATCACCTCTTTTTTCTTTTTTTGAATTTCTCATTTTCTAAAAAGCAAAAACATTGGTGTAAAATCGTGACATTCAAGATGTATTTGCACTTCATGCTCTATGTACTAAATCCGCCCAATAAATTCAAGTAGTCTACTCAAACGTAATAAAATTTCTGAGTTTCAATTTCTCAATGTTCGTATGTATAGCTGTGCTCTACAGCAGTGTGCTAATTTCGTGCTAGTATCGTATAGAGCTGGATTTAGTCTGGTATGTAGAGGGCGCGGTAAATTTTTAGTTTGAATTGAAGCGGTTGATTTATAAATTTGAGATGTATGCATGTGGGCCGCGGGCGACGCATGCAGAACGGAAGGGCTGTGCTGGGGGAAACGCTGCATCGGTTAATGACGTCGGACAATTTCAGCGCGGATGTATTGTTGTGCTCTCTGAACCTGTCGTCGGAGCACTGCATCGTGGAAATTAAGAACCGCATCGAAGCGGCATGCGTTGTGTGGAGGAAGAAAATGCAAACCAAAGAGCAGCATCAGCATCAGCATCAGCATCATCACAAGCGTTCAACATGGAGCGCAGCCTTCGGCGCCGACGACAACAACAAGCGAGAGTTGTATGCTCAGAGAGCTGACACCATCCTCATGTTGCTCAAGCTCAGGTTTCCAGGCCTTCCTCAGTCGCTTCTGGACATCACAAAGATCCAGCATAACAAAGTAACTTCTTGTAACTTTTACCTTCATCTTCGTGCGAGCTAGCCAGATAGTTGTCATTAAAAATTACAATATATCATTCACTTTTTCTCCCTATGCTATGCTTTGCAGGATGTGGGTCAATCGGTACTGGAAAGCTACTCGAGAGTTCTGGAGAGCCTGGCATTCAATGTGCTGTCCAGAATCAACGACGTGATTCGTGCAGATGATGCAGTGAGGAAATACTTAAGGTCCTCGTCCTTGTCTGCGTCTGCGTCGGCGTCTGCAAGTGCAAGGTTATCATTTGGATCGGAAGCAGCAGAATCGTTTAGCAAATTCAACTCATCGCTCCTGGACTCTCCGGTTTCCCAGCGTATTTATCCTACTCCCACACCATCGCACATGCATGTGCGTATGCTGTCAGTAATGAGGACGCCAAGCCCATCAGACTTTGCTCGTCACAGATCGTCGGCAGAGTCTACAGGTACGAGCAGCAGCCCCAGCGCCAGTCCCAGCGCCAGTCCCAGCCCAAGGCCTATGCTGATAAAAGCAACCAGCACCAGCAGCGGCAGCAAGCCTTGCAGCTCCACCAACAACAAAACGCTGTCCGATTTCATTGGCTGGCACTCGCACAGGCACCGGCACATGACTGAATACCCCACACCTCCTCATCCTACTGCTGCTACTGCTAATGAAAATGAGCCCACGCATGATGAACTAGTCGTAGAGTCGCCATTGAAAAATTATAAAGGCAAAACTTCCCGCAAAAAGGATGGGAAGCATCCACACCACTGGTCATTCATAGAAAACATGGGCTCCATGTATAGTCCTCCTTCCAGGGATTGATTGATTGTTTGAATGCTTCCTTGCCCTGCTGACCTGTGTCCGGTCCCACTGCCCTGCCCTGGTGCTATTTCTTTGCTTTACTATCGGTCGGTCTGTGTAGCCTGTATTGCACATGTTTGTAAGATTTACAGTTCACATCTGCCCAGCCAGGCCCAGCCCAAGCCTTCCCTTCCCTTCCCTTCCCTTCCCTTCAAGCGATCCTCATGTGGGAGGAATCATTACGTTGCACAGAAGGAATGATGATAATTAACCTGCGATGGGAATGGGGTTTTGAGAATGTGACCAGCCACGAGCAGTGGCGAATACTGAGTAGGAAAACCAGCAGAGAAAGACAGGCAGCATGATGATGCATTGTTTGAAGTGACTGCTGACTAGTCCACATCTCACATCATTGCGTGACCTTTACTTTTCCTCGCACCAACTATGCCACAAAGCAAACATCATGATTCACGCACACTGTTATGTTCAATTTCCTTACATTTCCATTGTCCTCGAGTTCAGTTTGCTTTCATTCTTTGGGCGTTTAAATGTGACATTAAACAGAATTATTCGAACTCTTCACGATCGACCGCTTTTTGCCCGTGATTCTAACCAAGTGATGAACTGCTACCTTTAAATTTTTTTAAGGGGAAATTGGGCATCTCATTCCTCGCTGTAGCCGCCCTGCCTCATTCGCCCATGTGTTAAGATTTCTAATGAACTGGCATTCATGCTTTTATGCTTTCAATACACCATAAATATCTAAGAAAACCAACGGCGAGGTTTGCGTTGCATCACAGGTGGTTCACGGCTTTAATTTTGAAAAAATTATATTCCAATCATCGAACATTGGAGCAGGTTCACTTCACAATTAAATCATTTTCACCGCACTAAATTCAGATATTATGCAAAGATAAACTTATTTGTTACAAAACAAGAAAATTAGCTATTTTCAATTAATTTATTAGAAGATTACAAAGCAACCATGATGCCTTCTGCTGCCTTCTGAGTTCACACAACCCATAAGCATCTAAAAATCTGTCACATTCAATTGATATTGCAAAGCATGAAACTCTACAATCATACAATGGCTTTTCTCAATGCAAGATACAACCAATAGAAATCTCTCCCATAACCTAGGACTAAGACCTTAACTCACAAGTGAGATAACAAGAGAATTGAACACATAGACCAACATCCCACAAGCTAATCTTGGAGTTGCAATCACCAATTGCACTCACTCAATGTGCTCACTCACTCTCTCTTGCCTAGCTCTCCACTCTCAAGAGTGTTTACTCTTACTCCAACATACAAGCTTCCTCTCCTTGCATACCAACTCTCCTTTCTCATGGATGGATACATACATAATTATAGAGATCCCAAATTGTAGGAAGCTTTCTATTTGCCTTCCTAGATGTTTCTCGCAATGATTTGAAGTCTTTTGAATATTTCCCAATCGAAACACCATGTTAGAGCTTTTTCCATCATCGTCTTAGACGTCTCTGGTTTTGCTTAGATGTCTATTGTGAAAGCCCTACTTTCAGGTGAGACATCTACTATTTTTGGTAGATGTTTACTCTAGCCCATAGACATCTAAACTCCTGATTAGATGTATATCTTTCTGGTTAGACGTCTATCCTATAGGTGCCAAAAATAAAAATTCTTGTTTTGATACCTAGAACCTCCAAATGCCTCCAAAAATTCCCATAGGCCCCAGAACCCCCTAAACTTAACAAAATGAGCCAAAAACACCTCCAAACATGCCAAAACATCCAATAATTTTCATCATAAAAAAATCAACACAAGAAGCCATACAAAAACAAGATACTCTTGTCCAAGTCTCCTTCGAGTGCGAAAACCTACAAAAATAACCTGTAGGATAACACAAGGGAATTAGATGAGGTGTTCCTACACTAGCTCTCCCAACTTTAAAAAGTGAACTCATGTGAACAAGGGATGAGGGGTAGAAGTGATCCCCCACTCAACAAGTTTGGTCTCATGGACCCATACAACATCATTAACAAATTGATCCTCCCAATGGATCAAGTATTCATGCCTCTTGACTCCCTGAGTGCTAAAAGCTTTCCTTCACTTGAGTATGATTGCCTTCCTCTCCATCAAAGGCTTGGATTGTTCAATAGCCTCCTTTAACTCATCGATGCTACCCTATATAGTCTCCTCGTTAGCTAGTCCATGATAGTGCACACGATCTGAAACATTAAACACAAAAGACATACCAACATCATTTGGTAAATCAATCTTAAAAGAATTGCCATTAATTTTAACCTTGATTTTGAAAGGCCCCATCTTCTTTGCTTTCAATTTGAAGAAGTTAATACTGCACAATTGCTTCTTCTTCAAGTGCATCCATACAAAGTCACCAAATAGCAAAATTAGGCTTTTGCTTGTCCTCATTCCTCTTGAGAACTTTCTCTTCATCCTTGTTCTTAAGATTTGATTTTACTTGTGCATGAAGATCCCTCATCTCTTGCAAAAATCAACACTAAGTTGAGCTTCACCATCAAAGCTCTTCAAAGTGTCCACCATCTTTGGACAAAACCCATAATTCACCTCAAATGGGCTTTTGCCAATTGCAACATGAAAAGTATTATTATACGAAAATTTAGCATGACACAACAAGTTTTCCCACCTGTTTGGCTGTCCATCACACAAACATCTCAATATGTTCAGCAAGGATTTATTCACCATCTTCATTTGGTCATTAGATTATGGATGATATGCATTAGAAAAATTCAACTTGTTCCTAAAATCTTCCAAAGGGGCCTCCAAAAATGACTTGTGAACTTGGAGTCTTTGTTAGTAATAATATTCAAAGGAATACCATGCAACTTAACAACATGCTAGAAAAATAAATTTGCAACATGAGAGGCATCACTCACCTTCTTGCATAGAATAAAATGTGTCATTTAAGAGAACCTATCTGTTGATATCAACCTCGCCCATGCTAGGCACAGGGCCTTGATTAATAGTTTTGATTTCCTAAAGAAAAATATTGTCAAACTTCATAGTTTCTATATAAAAACTTCAATGGTGGAAAGGATCCAAAGATTAATTAATCAACAAACCAAGGAACTCTCAACACCAAGGGGATGCCTGCATCCATCAGGATCTATTAGGCCTCTCGGGCAACTATGGTAGAGTCTCCTCTCTTCTTGGTTTGCATGGCAGGAAGATAGCAGGTGTAGGAGCACAACAGACACGATAGACAACACAGATGCAAGGTAGGTGAACTTTCAGGGATCTCTCCTCTCCTAGTTAGTAGACGGGATCTCATTCTTTCTAGCACATGGTTAGTAGGCAATGGTCTTCAGTTGTCCTCCCCTCACTCCAAGAGAGCACATGATGTGAATAGGCATCATCAGAAGCTCTCTTAATCTCTCTCCCTCCTTTTTGCTTCGATCTGCTGGCTGTAGACAACAATTAGTGCAACAATGTATGTGGTAGATGTAGATATGCGTTAGCAGCGGTGCATGAAGGTGGTAGCATGTGGTAGTCTCTCCCATCAGTGGCAGTGCATGCAAATGATGGTGAACACGTCTACACATGCCATGTTAGAGGCTTTCTTTTCGGTGACATCAACGATGACACGTGGTTGTAGCACAGGTTAGAGCATGCATAGATGTTGTAGTGGTGGTGAGTAGACAACATGCATTGATAGCAGTATCACTGGTCGCATGGTAGCGAATGACAGTGGTCCTTTTAGCTAGTGGAGGGATTGTTGTTTTCTCTCTCTTGGTAGAGGTAATGCATGACGTAGCGATGATGTGCACGATAGGCTTTTTGATGGTCAAAGTTCTTGCTGTGTGTTGGAGGTGCATTTACAACAACGTAGACAGCAGTGGCATCCCTCTCTCACCTCCCTTCCCCAATAGATGGTAGCAAACATAACCACGAATTGCAACAGCGGTAGGGTTCTCTCTTCTTTCTCTCTTTAATAATGGTAAAGTTCTAACAGGTGGCCTCCTTGGGTTTTCTACCACCAATGGTAGGTTGTGTGGTAGGTGATGGTGAGGCGTGTGATGGAGGAACACCATACAGATCTCTCTCTCCCTCTCCCAATGGCTACAAGCAATGTTAGCTATGGTAATGTCCATGATGATGAGATGGCATGGATTGGCTACAACAGATAGGAACTAGGGAAAAATTTAAATTTACTAGTTACTGTATTTTCATTGAGTCTTGAAATTCAAGATAGTTGTTCTATTTAGATTCTCATAACTTTTTAATTTAATTTATTTTGTTTTTTCTTGAAATGTCACATAGCCCTCTTTAGTTGAGACTATTCCCAGGTTTTCATACCCATACCAGGGCACCCTAGGCAATAGTCTCCTTAAACAAAATTTTTTTTATGGTGTTAGTGCATCCAAAATTTATGCATCAATACCTTTTGGCACTAGAAGGAGGGTCGATTTTTCTAGCCTTTGTTTTTCCATATTAATTTTTCTTGTTCCTAACTCGTTTCCTGATCTTATTTCAAAAGTTGTCTTTTTTTTGCTAAAATCTCTATTTTTAGCCTTTGTTTCGAATTTTTTTAAAAGAATTTTTAAGCCCTTTTATTTTTCGATCCCAAAAGTCTATTTCCTAAAATTTTTGTTACCCAAGTCTCATCACCCATCTTTAATCTTGTTTTCAAATTTCTAAACCCCCATTTTCAGATTTGTGTTTTGGCGGTCCTTACCTAAGTCTCGATAGTGTTAAGGTAGTTTTATTTAATTATTTAATTCTAAATTTATTTTTCTAAAATTTTTCATTTACTATTTTTTAAAATTTTATAAATATTGCAATTTCATGCATTTATCTTTTTTTAAAAAAACAAAATTTCTTAAATAGCATATATTAGTGTTTTATTTTCAAAAGAAAATATTATTGCAATATTTCTTTTTCTTTTACATAATTTTATAGTTTTATTTTAACATTTATTTTCTGTAATTCTTGTTTTATGAGCAAACCCTCCCAACAAGAATCACTTACCTCTACCCCTAACTGACCAACTACTTATCACTTTACATTAAGGAAACAACAAGCTTCATGTTTCCCAAGTTCTATCCCTATGAAAACTCAGACTAGGATGATGTAGCCAATCAATTCCTAGCTCCCTTGGTGAGCAACCCCTTTAACTTTACTAACTACCACAATATCCCAAAATCACTCCAAAATATAAATCTATTCTTCAATCCCACAACCCCTACTAGTGATGATTGCCAACATATACAATGTTTTGAAACCTTGCTAGGCATCCATAACATTGTACAAAATGACGTTGCATGTAGGGTATTTATGAAAACGTTTACAAGAAAAGCCACCTAATGATTTTGATGTTTCATAATGCCTCCATCGACTCATGGTAAGAATTCAAAAAATAAGTTCTTGTTTCAGTTTGACAAGTTCACTAGCCTGACCATAGCATCAAGCAATTTCATAAGCTTGAGGAAAATACTTGGGGAAAATATCTATGACTACAACCTAAGATTCCTTCATTAGCTTGCTTATGTGCCAAGTGAGATGCACCCACAACATGGTGGCACCCTCAATTTTTACTTGTTCACCATTGATCCATTCTTCACCTATGCCATCAAATATGATCCCAACATAACAGAAATACAAGGAGCAATGGCTAAGGCCATCGAGTTAGAACAAATTACCCTCATGAATAGCATTCAAACCTAATTTGGGATGATGAGTGTTAGTAACCCTATGCAATCTAACCCTCTACCTCTACCAACTTTCCCAATGACTAGTACTATGTTCCAAACTCTCATTCCCCTTCAAATGACTCAACCTATAGATAGTTTTTTTCAAGGTTCCACATCCTCTTCATTTCTACCATCTAACACTGGTTTGAATGATGACCAATCGAAGGCCTTAATTCAATCCATCATAAACCCAAATAGGATATCTAATCCTGTTAAAAGCCCAATTGAAGCTCAAAATCAAATGACCCAGACATTAACTTCACTTTAAAAACTTTGAAAAGAAGTAGTTGAATTAAAGCAAAACAACAACAAGGTTCCTATACAACCTAAAAAGCCAAGTAGATCAGGAAATGATGATTATTGTTGTCTCCATAACACTAGGCAACATTCTGAGAGGACTTGTCCTTAATTTTAAACATTATATGGTGACAATGCCTAGAGTTAGCAAAATGGGGAAACCCCTATTATGGTCTTGAACATATCCCATGAAACCGAGAATGAAGTAGTTCCCTCATTGGAACAAGTTATGGTAAGTGATCCCAACCCACATAACACTTACTACTGTAGACTTATTGACATTACAAACAACACACAAAAACAAACTAGGAATGATCCTTATACTCCTTAAAATAGAAGAGCTCCTAGTCAAAATAACACAAATACTTAGACTGGGTCATCCCAAACAAATTCCCCATAATGACCAAACCCTTCATCTATACTCAGAAGAACTCCATCTCAACGAGAAGCCAAAGATGAACATAAGACTTATGATCTAGTTGAGGATTTGAAAAGGGTTAAAGCTAACATTTCAATGTATGACCTACACTTTAATAAAATGAAAGAGATGATTCAGAATATAATTCATATACCTGAAATTGAAAAAGAAAAATCCCCAATCCCCAAAAGGCAAGTTCACTTCGTAGAAAGTCCTAACACGCTATCAGTACAGAATGTAAACAATTCCATGTCAAGCAAGAAAGAGTAACCTCCTTTTCTAACAACTTTGATTATTTTAGGAAACAATGTTCATAATTGTTTGATGGATTTTGGAGCAACCATTAGTGTCATGTCACTTGAGGTATGTAAGACTTTAGGAGCATAGATGGCACCACAAACAAGAAGTGTGATACAACCTGATGGGTCTAATGTACTTGTAGTAGGGTCATTAAAAGGAGTGAAAGTACAACTTAAACAATACCCTACATTTACATGTTACAAAGATATCTTACTAGTTGATATGTTACCCACTTATGGTGTGCTCTTATCTAGGACTTTTAGAGCCAAGTTTGGGGCTTCTTCAGGTTAGATTTCTTAGAACTATTAATCCCTATCAAAGGAAAATCTGAATACATGATCATACCAAGAGAGCCTTTCTATAAACAAGTAGTTACAACCTTCAATCAACAAAATCAATCTTTGGAAAATCAAAACACTAACCTTTATATTAGGGTTATTGAGGTTGTGCATGGCTAACATATTATAAATGACCATGTGAGTGAAATTACAAAAGCAAATCCTTTTCCTCATATAGATTCCACCCAACCCTATCAAACTTCTAGAGAATGTGAAGAAATCTACGAAGATACTTTGCCTCATCATCAACATAATGGAAAGGGATTTCTTCTAGATGACCTACCACCTTTAAGGGAGGACAAAGATATAAATGAGATCCCAATCATCAAAACATTAGAAGGTGTGCTAAATTTTGGTGACATATTTATTCAACATGTTCCTAGAGAAGTTGTATTCGATGATTTACAAAAACTTAGACCTAAGATTAAAACTCATATGAAAGAAGACCTTGATGAACTTTTAGAATCTAAAATTGTTCATCTTATGAAACATTCAAGTTGGACATCAAATTTAGTGCCTAATAGAAAATGAACAAGAAAATTATGATTATGTCTTAATTTTCATAATCTTAATCATTGAAAAATTGTTAAATGATGGCTTGACAAGAAACATGCAAGTAAAGTCTTTAAGATAGGAGATAAAGTCCCAAAATAAGGTAGAGCATTTGGTTGAACTAGTCTTCAAAGTAAGTTCTCTCCTATGTGGTTAGGTCCATTCCAAGTTACAAACATCATTGGCCCGAATGTGTACATATGTTACATAGGAATTTTAATGCATTTCATTTGAAGAATTTCTACTCAAGTGCCCCACGTGGACACTTGGTATATCCTTAGTTGCATGCTTTCTTCTCCTTCACCATGCATTTCATTTGTATATAGTTTCATTTGCATGTTTTCTTTACATTTTCATCATCTCTTTCTTAGTGCATTGGTTTTGGTTTTTACCTTTCATATGATTTTAATAATCATTATGGTTGTTTGAGTTACTAGGCGTTGGGTCATCATAACACCATTGGAAAATACTGTAAGCATAATGATTCACATATATCCTATTTCTATTACATGCAATCTCCTTTATATTTTATATTTCAATAATGCTATGATTCTTCTTAGTCTTTTTCAAGGTTTTAGTTTATTTGTTATGTTGGATTATGGAGAAGGGGATTTATGCTAACTTATCATGTAATCATCATGATCATGTGAGTGTAGGATAGGTGATGTTGGAGAATGGCAAGCCATAATCACTAGGTGGCCTTGGAAAATGTCATTTTTCCTTTCATAAGCCCTAACCCTTAAGTGTGATGATCCATGGCTATCCTGTGAATAATGAGGTGAAGTATGTTAATCTCCACTTGAGAACCTTTAGCCACCCAGGAGACCTGCTATGATGCCATCAGATTGTAATTAAAGGCAATTGCAGTAGAGCCTCCTCTCTTCTTAGTCTATGTGGCAGGTAGACGGTAGGCATGAAAGTGTGTGCATGTAGCACACACGGCAGATAGTGCACATGCACGGCAAGCATGCTTTCAGGGGTCTCCCCTCATCTAGTCAGGAAATGGGAGCTTTCTTAGCTAAGGGATCTCAGTCTCTCTAGCGCATGGTCAACAAGCGATGGTTATCGGCCACCCTTCCCTCACTTCGGTAGGGTGTGTGATGTGAACAAGACATCATCAGAAGCTTTCTTGCTCTCTCTCCATCCTTCCTGCTCCAATCTGTGCACTATATATGATGGCCAACATGGCAACATATGTGATAGATGCAGATGCTCATCAGTAGCGATGTTTGACGACAGTGGTGTGTGGCAGTTTCTCCCATTAGTAGTAATGCATGTAGATGACGACAAACATGTCTACACATAGCATGTTAAATTCTCTCTTTTTGGTGGCATCAATGACAGTGTATGGCTTTGATAGAGGTTAGAGCACATAGAGATATCAAAATAGTGGCAAGCAGATAACTACCATTGACAACAACGTTAGTGGTCATGTGGTAGCAGATGATGGTGGTCCTTTTGGCTAGTAGAGGGGTTCTGATTTTCTCTCTCCCAGTAGAGGAAATGCATGACATAGTAGAAGCATGCACGATAAGATTTTTGATGGTGAAATTTGTTGCTACACATCAAATGTGTGTCTATAGTAATGCAAACAGAAGTGGCATCCCTCTCTCTTCTTCCCTACCTAGCAAACGACAATGAATAGACCGTGAATTACAATGGTGATAGGGTTCTCTCTTCTTTCTCTCTTTAGTAATGGTGAAGTTGCAACAAGTGGTCTCCCTGGGTTTTCTACCACCAACGATAGGTTGTGTGATAAGCAATGGCAAGGCGCATGGCGATGGAACACCATGTAGATCTCTCTTTCTTCCTCTCCTAGTAGCTATAAGTAGTGTCAGCTATGATAGTGTTTATGATGATGAGATGACATGGATCGATAGCAGTAGATAGGAACTAGGGAAAAATTTAAATTTACTAGTTATTGTATTTTCATTGAGTCTTGAAATTCAAGATAGTTGCTCTATTTAGATTCTCCCAAATTTTTAGTTTAATTTATTTTATTTTTTTTGAAATGTCACATAAGTCTCTCTAGTTGAGACTATTCCTGGGTTTCCATACCCGTACGGGAGGCACCCTAGGCAATAGTCTCCTCGAATGAGTTTTTTTCATGGTGTTGGTGCGTCCAAAATTTACACATCAACACTATCCACAACAACAAAAATTACATCGTTTCCACTCTTGGTCTTTGGAGTACTACTCACAAAGTCCATTTACATACTTTCCCATGGATCCTTGGGAATTGGAAAAGGCATATAGTATCCATTCACACATTTACCTCCTTTGAACCTTTGACATGTCAAGCAATCCATAAATTTTGAAACTTTTATAGCCATACTAGGCCAAAAATAGTAGCTACCCACAAGCTCCAATGTTTTATCCCTACCCATGTGACCTGCCATGCCACTACAATGCTTTTCAAACAAAATATTTTTCTGAAAATTACAATTAGGAATAATCTAACCAATTGATAATAATAAACTTAATAATTAAGGAATAATCATCAATAAATAGAATTTGATTTCCTATACTTACAATTTGATCAATTAATAATAATAGACTTAATAATTGAGAAACATACTAAACATTATGAACATTAATTTTATAGTCATTATGAAGTGTATAAAGTACCTTATTGATTCCTTCAATCGTTATACTTACTTCATATTTAACTTTGATGCTATTAAGTGAGTTGTTAGAACTAAAATTAATGAAATTCTCCTTGATATGAGTCATATGATTGGAGTATCCACTATCTATGATTTAAGTATGTGGAGTCACTTGCTTCACCATTTGGTAAGCAAGAAAATTTGAATTTCGATCCTTTCCTTTAGACTGATCATGAGGCTATTGAGGATTGACTTATGGTCGATAATTCTCTTCTTGCAATTTAGATTTATCATTTAAATTGTAGAAGGAAATACTACTTTCCACAAGTGCTTGTTCTCATGGTGTTCTTTCTTCTTATAATTGAAATTGAATCTTCTACCACTTTGGCCTCTTCCTCCTCTAAAGTTGCCTCTTACTCTTGAATTTTTAGATCTAAAAGTCTAATTTTGGATTTGATCTTAATTTCTTTTATCCTTAAGATTTGAATTTCTATCTCTTCCTCTTCTAGATTTGCCTTTTCCTCTTGTATTTTTTGCAAAATAAACTTATTTATTTTGACTTTGATTATCATGTCTTTTAAAATCTTCTAGAGTTTTAACTTGAGACACTAATTCATTAATTATAACATCATCTAGATTCTTATTTTGAACAATATTTATCATATCATGCTTAGACCCTCCATCGTAATATAAAACTTGAATTACCTTATCTAGCTTTTTGCTCTCACTATATTTAGATTCATATTCATCTAGATTTCTTATGCTTAGGTACATTCTAGCAAAAAGGTTTTCAATGTGTTCACTTTTATTAAGAGTTAAATCTTTTTATTTTTAGGAAAGATAGGTTAGTTATGTTAAATTAGAGGTAATTCCCTATAAAAGTGAAGGTTACAAAACCTACGATCTAAACCATGCATTTGAATTAACATAAAAATCCCATGGACCAGACTTGAACAAGGTAAGGTAATAGCCTTAATACTAAAGCTGACTCTTATAACATAAAAAGTACAATATTGAAACACATCCATGTGTCATGCACTAGCTACTTCTCCTAACTAGTATTAACAATGTAACTCCTTGTCAGGCTACCTAACTATACAACATACTAGGGATAGATTACCAACATAATCCTTTAATGCCCATAACCCAACATCCACTAAATAGCCATGGTCAATTGAGCATTAATAGACACGAATGGTGAAATTAGTGGCCTAGGCAGTGTGGCTATGACCATCATCCAAAATAGTCAAACCTCAATGTCCTATCCATTAAGGACCTTCATGCATGCCCCTCCCCCTCGTATATCCAATAGTTTAATATTGAGTCCATCCATTCTCTAGGATTCTCAATCTTTAGCTTCTACATTAAATCTACAAAACTCTACCTATTATTGACAACTATTAGGTTGAAGTTCTCATTACCATTCTGGCTACTTCTCAAACCACTACAATTGTCCAAAGCTGAGTCCACAAAAAATATTCATGATGTCAGGGTCCATCTTTTCAACACGAGAAGACTCAAATTCTAGTTTACAATTAGAGCCCTCCAAGCCACATTCACTAGTTCTTGTTCAATGAGGTGCTTTAATCATCTTTTCAGGCATGAATTTCTTTTTATATGTACTTTCTTATCATGGTTGTTATTATGATCTCTTTGGCTAAGCATCCCATTATCTAACCTTCCATCTCTAGCTCCTCTTATAGTTTTTTCAATTCCAACAAGTTAGAGTTCACTTGCATGTGTATCTATTTTCTTTGATTCATCCTAGGCCATGAATTAGTGTGGACAATCCTAAAAACTCCCCCTACATAGTAGTCTAAATTATCCTAGTTAGGATTGTGATTAGTCATGCCAACAAGTTTACTACATTAGAGATCTTACCTAGCCAAAAATAATAGAGAAGTATAAAGTAAAAGCTAGTAAGTTAGAAGGATTTACAATCCAAGGTTAGGTAATAGGGAATTTATTGAGCCACTTTTGGCCAAATTCTTACTAGCTTGACCTAGTGATAGTTCCCTTAACACTTTGATGGGATTACTACATTTTCCAAGAACCACTAAACAAGCATAAATTCATGTCATTCTTATTTCAACACCATCATCCCTATCATTGATAACACTATTGCATTGACAATAAGCTCAATTGATATTCTAAGCTAGATTCCATCAACTTCAAACTTGTCATTCTACCATGAGAGCACTGCCTACATCATTCAATTTTTAGGGAAAGCCTTAAGATTTTTAAAATATCTAGTCCATCCAAGAAATTCTAAGAGAAGGTAGCCTAATAATGTTTGTAACTTCTTATGGATAGTAGACTTATGATAAAATGTCTCACATACCTTGGAATTTTCCATAGCTCTATTAGTCTTAGTTAAGTAGTTGTGGAATTATATAAGACTATATACCATGAGGCTATATGAGCTATGCAGTTTCTATGAATCAAATCTATGCATGTTTATATCAATCTAAATTACCCAAGTTACTTCTCCCCACAATATAATTGCATGCATCCATTAGCTCCTAATGAATGTAGTATCAACCACATCCAACATTCATGCCCATGTACCCCAGCCCACTATCTAATGATGTGATAGATCATGATAATGTATTATCACTTATCAAATAAGTACTCTCTCATCTCTCCCTATCCTTATCATAGGACACACCTAAAAGCCAAATAAAAGCTCCTTAAACTTTTTCTTATGTTAGCATGACCTTATGGGCAATTAGCCATATGAAAAACTTGACCTTAAGTTAACTCTCAAGCCTCCAAATGAGCTTCCATCCTTTCTAGATCTCATAAGTACCTTTCACCCTAGCATCAGTCCATCCTTTGCTCTTCTTTTCTTTAAGGATAAGAAAATTCTTCCCATGACTACAAGGGGATTGCAACCAAGAGATGTATTCACAGATGTCATTCACACTACTTGTAGTTTCTTTGGAAAATTATCAGATGCTACCATTCACCATTCGTGACCCAATTATCAATTTTACTAAGACCTCCATTTTCTAAAAAGGGGACTATTATGTACTCCATGTTAGCTAATGTTTTATCCATTCTAATTCCATAAGAAAGGTGTTCCACTTGCACCTTGACTTTCCTAAACTACCATTTACTAATGGAATAAAGAAAGCTCTATCCCTTTTGAATGGTCTTCCACACTTTGAAAGCATGCTCTCACATGCTCCCAATTGTCCCATACAAATTTCACATCATTCAAACCCAACACTTGTCCACACTTTCCCAAATATTCTAGGCTAGTTTTCTCATCATGTTAAGCACTTGAATCCTCATGGCTATCAAGGCACATCCCTCTACTTCCACCAACATCGCACACCTATCCTAACCAATTAATTCTTGAAATTCTTATATTTACCCATAATAAGTTTTGTACAATCTTATTGATCTATCTATATATTCCAATCAGTGGATGGAATACCAAAGGAGAGTATATGGGGATACTTAAGAGCATTGATTTGGCTAGCATGAGCTTCCTAACTATTGATAAAAATATTTCTTTTTAGGATGATAACTTTTTTGGAGTGTCTCAACCACATGCCCCTATAGCCTATGTATTTTGTGACTAGTGAAGAGGGATTTTCCTAAATAGATGAATAGAAGATGCCTAATCTAGCATCCTAGTGGGCTATGAAATCCTGTTTAGGTAGTTTGGCAAAGAGTCCACTTGAAATAGCATAGTCGTGTGCCAATCAACCTCTAATATAGTGCTTCTTGTAAAGATGTTTAGTACCTTCTTGACCTTCTAGATTTTTGACAATGTTGCCTTAAAGAAAATCATAATGTCATCTATGTTCTTAAGATTTTGGATAATCCATGAAAAAGAAAATTTCAACCTCACTAACTTCAGACATCTACATAGGTTTTTAGGCATAATAGTAAATAAATAAAAGGACTAATGTTTCCCTTACCTTAGTTCCTAGGAAGGGCAGAATCTAGATGAGAGTACATTGTTAATACTAACTTGATATCAGGTGGTGTCAAGAATGAAGTGGATTTTCCTATAGAAGATTTTAGGAAATTTGATCTTTGAAAGAGTTAGTAGAAGATTAAACCAATTAGCTTTATCATATGCCTTAGCCATGTCAAACTTAATCAAACAAAATTCTTTATTCTAAACCATCACCTATTGAAGATATTCATACGTCGCAATCATGCTATCTGTGATCCAAGGAGGAGTTCTAATTAAACATCTTCAATAATGCTAGAAAGTACGTGTTGAAGAAAATAAACTAAATATTTAGAAATAAACTTCTAATAGTATTTACAAAGTCTAATAGGCTTGAAATCCACAAGGAACTCCACCTAATCCTTGGATAGTAATATAATCATTGTGTCATTTTAGGATTATGGTAAGATGCCTTGTGCCAACCTAGATAACTTGATGGCCTCTATGTCTAACCCCAAGATGTCCTAATGTTCATTCCAAAATTTGAAGTTCCATTCATTTGAGCCTGGGAACTTGTTTAATGACATAGAGAAAGCCACATTGTAAATCTCTTTCTTAGTAAATGGGGCTACAAGAGCTATACCATTACAATTGAGTAGCTTCCTAGGAATTAAAACCTCTAGACTATAGGGGTTTGCCTATGGATTCACCTAGTAGAAATCATATAGAGAAATTTTCACCAAGTCTAGGTTCTCTTAGATTAAATAAGAGAAAAAAATATAATGTCTCTTAGTGCACTATCTACTTTCCATCATGTGAAAGAAAGATAGATGTGTTCTAGTCTCCAACTTAGAGTTGGTACACCTTTACTCGCTTCCTCTAGTAAATCTCCTCTTCTATTGCTAGATATCTATCTTTTCTTTTATTTTCAACAAGCTCTGTTATGATATGTTTCTAATTCACGAGCTTATCTACTCTCTCTTAAATATTCCTAGTCTACGTGAATACCTCCTTTACCATCACGATCCATATCTAGCATTTTTATGAATAGAAGAACCCAAAAAACTCTTCTAATTTTTAGCATATCATTTGATATCCATGTTGAAATTCACAACTCTTTTAATGCCTACCTATTGAGCCAAACATTTTCAAATCAAAATGGAATGAAAAATTATGGGCCACTCACACAGCAACATAGGATTAGCAGATCATCTAACCAAAGTCATAATGGGACCTTTACTATTTAAAGATCTTTTAGTCATATGCCATTAAGAAGAAAGATTGTGTAAAGTAGTAAATTCCTCTAATCCCTTTCTCCTCTCAAGCATTTCTAGGTATAGTAAAATTGAGGGATGTGCAACTTAAAAATATGTTCTATGGCTTCCATATCTTGAAGGAATTCTTTGTTTGTCCATCCACTTCCATCTTCTAATATATCCCTAGGTGGACAAACCATATTCTTATTACTACTTCATATCTAGTCGACATCTTACGCAATTTGAATTAACTCGTGTTTAAAGTTATTCTTGAATGTCACAATCTTTGATCCATACAACTAGAGAATTCTTAGACCCTCTTCTTCAATGTGGAGGTATATACCTATTCAAAATTACAATGGAGAAGGGAATGTAGTGCCTCTACATATAGGCCAATCCATTGCTTCTATCTACTATCAAAATGAAAATCCTTATCCATCATGGCTAGGAAGCCATTGCAAAGGATTCCATTTTTGTCTTCTATAACAAGAGAATATCTATATTATTTTAATTCATTAGATCTTTTAAATACTAGACTTTTCTTAGTGATGAGTAGTGAGTATACCCTACACCCAACCATATTGATCACTAGCATTCACTTAGCGATTTGGTCGAATGCTGTAGACTTTAGGTCTTTATGTACACCAATTTCTAGGAGGTGAATCTAACCATTGCAATCATTCTCTTCTCAATTCCACTTGTGAAGTACAAGTGTATGGTTAAGTGTAACTTAGGTATATGATTTTTATCATTTTATCTTTTATGTTTGATGTCTCCTAGGAATAAGAATAAAGTAATTGAATGCCTAATTAATCTAATAACTAGCTAATATTTAACTAATCCTAACATTAGCATTTGTTTCCACTTTCCGTACACATCCTGAACATGCTATAGTGCTACTAGGTTACTAAGCATTAAGTGTTACTAGAATTACCCAAAGTTAAACGTATGCTCGAAGTGGTCATACTTATGTTTGCTATTTAATTGATATTAATAAATTACTTAGAAACATAAAAGTAAATTACATAAATATTAAATGCATAAAGAAATAATTAATCCATTGCAAGTGTTGCAAAGTTTGATCACAAAAACTCATGTTTATTACTGTTCAAACTGAGGTGCTTAGGTACATTAGTACTTAAATAAAGATATGTACACTTCTATAACTGCTAATGTGGGAACTCAGAAAATATTCTAATTTCTAGAAGAAAAAATTGTAAGAGATTAAATATAACTAATGGAAGATCTCCATAAATGTAGTAGGTAGGCACACATTTATAGGCAAAAATAGGGGGCCATGTTGATGGATACGTGTCAATGTGGCAAACCCCATGTCAACATGATCACGTCAATGAGATTTCATTAATGAGGTTGCATCTATGGCATCCTGTTGACATGGCCCAATAATCACAACTCACCATATCCCCATGAATGAATGAAAAGTTATCCTCAAAGTCTTTACAAAATTTTGAGAAGGTATGGAATTATTGACTAACTAGAAATACATAGAACAAACACAACAAACGCTAAGTGCCCAAGTGTATGGATTTACAATCATTGCAAAATTGGTGTTCTTGACAATAAAATTGAACACTAGGACAACAATAACAATCACAACTCCTTAGATGGCTGGAAGATGGTGAAGAAAATTAGATGGTACTACGTGGTGGAGGCCCCTAAGATTTCAAAGGAGCTTCTCTTGCTCTGGGTGCACACGGTAGTTGAGGTAGTTGTTGTGGTTGTCTTGTTGTAGTTGCAACTTTTGACGAAAGATGGAAGGTGTTCAATAATGTCTTCATCATCTTCTTCTTACTCCAAGGATCATTCATGGTCCACACTACTTCACCAATATGAACTAGAATGGGAATATCCCATAGATAGTGTATTATAAAAAACAACTCCTTCACATTAACAAACTAGGCAACGAATTATTTTTGTTTGATGTCAAATGCCATGAGTGCATTCTATAGCTCCTAGTAGTTATTCATTCTCTATGCCAGGTTCTTAGTAGTTGATATTTGATTAGTAAACTTCACATTAAGGACCTCGAGTTCTTCATTTGCAATCTCAAGATTTTACTTGTTCTCTTTATGGTGCTTGAACTTTGTCTCATACAACATATATAAGCTAGCCACCTGCTTCTCCAACTCTAACTATAGCTATTCGACAATCAGCATCACTAGGTTTACATATCAGAGGTTGGCAAGCTCCATGTATTCCATCATTTCCTCGATTCGCAGCTCCTTCATGCATATTTCAACCTTATTATATGTGTTTAGCCCATCAAAGATAGGTTGCTAGACATCACCTTCTTGCTAGAGCTATTGGAGGACCTCATTAACTTTTGCCTTTACTAATTGGATGTGTTTTTTTTTATTTCTTTCCATAATCCCACCTGGTCCTTGTAATGATTTTTCCCCTTTCGAACCTAAGGGCCTCATTTTTCTAGGCTATAATTTTGATTATAGATTTCTGGCATAAGGCACAAACTTTTTGCAATGATAGGTTTTTGTTCTCTGCTGCCAACTTCTTTAGTTAAGTATTTACCTTGGCAAGTTGCTCCTACTGTTGATGGATGAATTAAGACAACTATTGTTTCTACACATCAACATTTTGTAAGTGATTATTTTTTGTGGTTAGGACCTCATTCTCCTAGTGAGTTTGGACCAAGTCCTTTTGGATGTTCTACGTTATGGCATTGGCTAAGGACTAATCAAAGACTGTTGACTCCTTGGAATTCTCAACAATTTAAGCTTCATTTGAAGTTGTTTAAAAGCTTCATCTCCCATTATTATTTGGTTAAGTAATGCAGGATTAACTAGGTAGGCCCTCAATTCAGCAACTTCCATAGCAAAGCATTGGTTTTCTACTTTGGCTATTTCAAGTTGTCCCTCCATGATGATGCATTTTCCCCTTGCCTCAAGTAGCTTTGACTGGGTTGTAGCAATGGTACCTAAAAGATTAAAGACATCTAGAATTAGTTGTCCAGTTCCCACTAGTCAATCCAATAATTTTTCATGTTAGGTTGTGCTCATTCTATCACTAATGGTTCCTGTGGAAATCTGCACATCTCTAAGTATAGAAATGTTTAGTATAGACACTGTAGGTGCATTGAGTGCTTTGACCACTTTGTGAGCAACTACTTCAATCATCATCTCTTATCCATGGTGCTACATCACCAAGATAGTTGTTTCCTCACCCTTCTTCAAACACACCAAAAAGGTAGCAGCATTCCTAGAGATGTTTCGGAATTACTATGGTTTTGAGAGGGACATTATTACTTCTCAAGCACTTGGATTTGACCTTGCGAGCATGTGCATGCATTGGGTTGAGAAAATTGGTGCCACACCCTCCATCTAGCTTAAGGTTTCAAACACTTTGTTGAGGTGGCTCATGGTTGGCCTTTACACAAATGGGTAACCACCGTTTGTTCCTACTTGTTGCTGCTAGTATTGCAAGAGCTACTCTTCAAGTTTGTGCATGTGCTCAATGGTAGTGTGCAACTCTAGCATTGTCTCATGAGTGGGTGATGGAGGTGATGGTTGCTGCTCCTCTTCTTGGATTACCTTTTTAGAAACTTTGTTCTTCATCATCTCTACCTAAGAAGTAGTTGGAGCATGTCGGACTACATCATTCATGTAGCGGGTTATGCCTTCCCTCTTGTACAATTTTTTGATGAGGCATAGAATGGGGAGTAACTTCCTTCCATGTTCATTCTCCTTGAAGTGCTTCTCTATCTCAAGATAGATTAGCTATGGAAGATTGACAAGGAATCTACTACTTAGAGCAATGCATACATAGGCAGAGAAAGCTATGATTTGCCTTTGGATTGAGGTGAACAACTACAATTTTGAAGTATGCATGTTCCATCATGGTGAGCATACTAAATTCCTTACAGTTCACTCCATAACATCACTATGTCCATTCTTTCTTGATGCTTGGATTTTCCTTCATTAGAATTTCTACAAGATTGGCCCTAGTTTTAGGCAACCCAAGGGTCTTAGAGATTTCTTTCATTAAGTAGGACATAGATATGTCCTAGATTTGAATCGTAGAACCAACCTACTTGTTGTTCCAACTCTTCCATATACCACTCACTAGAATTGATGGTGGGCCACATGGGAGAGTTTTGCAATTGAGCTTTGACTTCTAGAGGAGCAAACTCCAAGAAGGGTCTAAATTTTAGCTCTTGAAGTATAGATTTTTGAACCTCCTTGGATGCAATTTGCTTGAGGCAAGCCTCCATTAAGGTGACCTCAAGGTTCAATCTTGGCTCAAGTGCCTCATCTTGATGAGATTGTTTTGTCATGGCCACTTCAAGAATCTATCAAACATATGCCACTTTGAGCTTCTCCCAAAGAGGTCTTGTTGCATGGGTTTCAGCTACATGCTCCTAGGGCTATTCTTGGCCCCTTTTGGTTCTTGGCTATATGTCCCTTGGTTAGGATGATCCTCCCTTCTATGCATGCTTTCCATTAGGTGCCATCTGTGGTCACAACATAACCAAAGATTCTCATGTGATATGCAACTTATAATTTAAGTATGTTATCTCATTTGGGGGTTACACTTTGGCTAAGTTATGACAATGTAGATTAATTATTTTAATATTATTTATTTTAGACATCATTAGAGTTTGTTGGAAGGATTTAACTTTCATAAATTGATGTTTTTAATGTTAGTTTATTAGTTAAAACTTTGTGGGAGTTAGAATTTTTTTTGAAAAATTTGGTTTGTGGCCCCCACAATGAAGATCTTACCTTCAGTAGCTGCAAGACTGAAGAATAAGGTTAGTCAGACAAACGGTTTGAAAGTTATGGCTCTTGGAATGTTATAGGCTCTGAAAAACTCAAAAGCTCTCCTCTCATTTGAGATTAGATGTGAAAAATTATTAAGTGTGGCCATGCATTTATAGGCTTTTTGTGTTGTGTCAATAGGATCTTGTTTACACAGTCAACTTTGTAGACGGGGTCTTGCTGACAGAGCCTATGGAGAAAATTTTGACCTTAAAAAATTCAAAAAATAGAAGGAGTTAGAGCATGAATTTGGAGTCCTCAGAGAGCCAGAAAAGCTATGAACATGATCAAATGCTTGAAGATGGATTAGATATGTACAAAATTATAGTTTTGGATTGGAGAATGAATTTTTGTTGGAGAAATGCCATTAAGGAGTGCATAGTTGGATGCAACTAATGGGGTGCACAAAGGATTTGATTGTGAAATGCCTAAAAGAGAAGTGCAAGTGGGTTTGCCCCATAATAGGCTCATGTCCTTTTTTCCCTTGCATATCCTCAAACTAAAGAACATGTGGGCACCATGGGTGATTAATGATTATGTAAAATTAAGGAAATCTAGAGGAATCTACCTAAGAATTTTGACACATCAAACGAAGACATTAAACAAAACATGGAAAATCGGTAGTGAGGTAAAAAATGGATAACATTTGTGGATGATGAAGAGAGTGGAATGGATTTCCAAGTCATGGCCACATGAAGTCCCTTGTGGACTTTTTGATTAACTAACTTGATAATGTCCATCCTTGGCCTAAATCAAAACCAACCACTTCCAGTGACTTTGCATCAATACTCTAAGATAAGTCTAGCCCCTCAAGACACAAGAATGCTCCCATAAATTAATCACCATTTCTAAAAGAGAAGAAAAGAGAAATAAGAAGTGAGATGGACCTTTGGTAGAGGGGACCTTCAATCATGGATAACATGTTTTTCTAGTCCCATAACCACTACTTGTAGCTTGTTATTTTGTCTAAGGGGTATGCTTTTAATTCCCATCATTTTTTTGAATTTTATGTTTTTATGGATTGGAACCGCACCATACAAAGACTTTAACTTCTTGTTATTGGTCAATAGTGGAATGGTAAGAAATCCATGAAAAAACTCATGCACTCAAGAGAGTAGGCAAGTACAGAGAGCATTGAATCTCCTTAAAGTCATATCCTTATCAGTCTATTTAATCTTTTTCAAGTTTGGAAACTACCAAAGTCACAAGTTCGTTAAAGTTTCATTAAGAAAAGGGACTTCATATTTCCAAAACAAGGAGCACCATAGAGCTTTGTGGATGGTGGATGACATGGAATCACCACCTATTCAATGAAAGAAACCATGTCTTAGTTATCAATATCAAAATTCAAAGATATAATATAGACATTAGTAATCAAATAGTATTAAGTACAAACCATCATCAATAGCAGCTATAGTTGCACTTAGTCCTAGCGGCTATAAAGAAAAAAAAAGTAAAACATTAGAATAATTCAAACTAAAGAAAGTAAAATATAAAAAAAATTGTAAAATGTGTAAGAAAGAGAAAAATATATTAACAATGTTGTAAAACAAAAAATAGTATAAAACAAAAAAATGAAAAAGCATTTAATAGTTCTTGGTTCAAGATGGGGAATCTTCCTCATGACTAAGTTCATGGCTGAGACAAGAACTACTAAGTGGGTTATATGATTCCATGCATTGTTTAAATAGTTGGACATTCACATTTGCAAGCCACTAGGTGTTCTTTAGTTTAGTGGCTATTTTGCAAACTTGGTTTCATGCACACTCTTGTTCCTTATGTTTGTTGTGGGTTGGTGTAGGAATTGAGTGAACACTTTGAACCTTCAACACATAGTTGCATCCTTTGTTATTATTAGTAATGCATGGAATGTTTTGTCTTTCCTAAATGATAGGTTTGTCTTTTACATTTTTTTGTTGGAGTGGTGACAGTTGTTGGCTCTTGCGTAGGATTAGAGACATTTCTTTTGCAAGGAAGGGTGTTTCATGAAATTAGTCTCTTTTTTGTTTTAATGGGCTAGTAGATTTGCGTGTCTTATTCGCATGAGTGGGAACTATCCTAATGAAGGAATGTTTCCTAGATTTTTGTGGAGATCTACTGACATGATCATTTCCATGTATGTTCATAGCACAAGTGGCAGTCTTTCATTGATGTTGTGGTGTTGAATCTTCTTGTGTTGTTGTTGGTGGCATATGATGAATAGAAGTATGAGAATATTGAGGATATGACAAAGGATGAGAGGCGTGAGGTGGTGATTCCACAGAATATGTTGTGGGTTCATGATATTTGGGAGAGTGGTAGAAGTGATTTGAGGTAGAGGAAGTAGAACTAGTTAGAGAGACAAGTTGTCTAACATAATATTTGTACGAGTCTGGCTAGCAGTGAAGGTAGTGTTGGTTTGATAATGGCCTCCCCTGTGACTATGGGTTTTTCCACTACATTTGATAGTATTTTTAAGGCTAATAATAAGTTCCACTAAGATAGTATGGTTGGTTGTAAAACTATCTATAATTACCTTGTAAAAAAGATAATTTCCTAAGCATTTGCTTTTGTATGAACTTGGGAGTTAAGGAAAAAACCCAATACTCATGTAGATGTAACATGACTGGGCAATAGCCCTTTGGATGGTCATATAGAAAAATGTCACATTCGTCATCATCTTTTGTGGTTGAGTCCATAGCCTCTTCTTCTACAATTATTTTTTCTTTTTGCTAATAAGTGTTCCTAGTTATTTCTTGGTTCTTTTTCCTCTTCTTGTTTTGATCACTTGATTCTTTTTGTGTTATCCTCTCCTCTACATTTTTTACGTAAGCTCTAACTTTATTGTTCATCAACTCCTACATCTTATCTAAGCCTTGCTTCAAGTTCATCGATAGGCTTTTGTATTGGCCAAGTTTGTTGTGAAATCACCTCATCGAGAGCTACCTCTTTTTGCTTATCATAGATATGGATCCTCTTCATTTTAAGAGTTGGGTCCCAATTATATTCCTCTACATTCACTCATTTACATAGCTCTCCCTCTTCTTTTTTCACCCACTCGATTAGCCATTATATCTGATGGGCTTTCAATTTGTATAACTGACCTTGGGAAAAAATCCAAAGGGTCTTCCTCATTTGATTATGAAGCCCATCTATGATGTAGGAAAGTTGCTCTTTTTGAGAGAAATCATGGCCAAGACATCTATGTAGTAGAGAATAGTATCTATCCAAGGCCACATCCAAGGGTTTATGTTTTTCTTACCCTTACCCTTGGATTTATTTTCTTAGGTTGGATACTCTCACATAGGTTTGGTATTTTCATTGAAGAGCTCCAGCATTGTGCAACATTAGTGAATGAAATTTGGTTCCAACGATCTATACCAATTTTCAACTTGTCTATTAGTGTCCTAGAAAAGAGATTAAGTTTTTTCCACTTACGTTTGATATTTTGCAAGGTGTAGGCATAATGGAAAGCTTGTAAGTGATGTTGTGGATTAGAATTATAGCCTCCCCTAAATTTAGAAATGTTATCGATATGAAGCTATTTGATGTGGCTATTCCTTTGATGCCTTTGGGGTATTCTAGCTACCTTTGTAATCTGTGTCATGCTCCTTGTAACCAACAAGGGTTCATTTGTATCAGACATGTCATGGTGATAATCTATATTTCTATTTATCTTATTCTTTTGATAATCTTGTCTATGCTCATTTTGATATCTTTGATTTCACCCTTAGGTTCAATTTCTATCTTTATATTGACCCCATAGTGGAGCTCTATCTCTATACCTACGTTCATCTTCATCAAAACTAGATTTTGAAGAGGAAGAGAAAGCTGGTGAATTGGGAGAATCGCCATGGCTCCTATAGTTCTCCCATGGTTCCTTGATTTATCTTTTCTAGGTTTAGAGAAGGTCCTAGGACTTGAGGCCCTCCTTGTTCTAGGAGTTTCTCCATCTCCTCTAGGATTGTCTGTACTAATTGAATGTAGCCTATGCATGTAGTAAGGGTGAAAATCAACATATGAAACCCCAACATGAACTTGTTCACTCCAACTTTCTTTAGCATAGTGTCTATCATTTTTCCTAAGAGTGTCCTCATGATAGGATGCATTATTGATCCTATATGAAGGAGACATTCTTTCAATTAATACTAAGTTTGACTTAAAATATGAATATTTCCAAAAGGATAAATCATTAATACTATTATAGTGATTGTTTAGTGATTTTACTATTGTCCTAGATAGCACATGTAGCTAACTAAGTTCCTTGGTAACAGTACCAATGATGAGCAACAAGTATACCCTACACCCAACCATATGAATCACTAGCATTCACTTAGTGATTTTGTCAAATTCTATAGACTTTAGCTCTCTAAGTACATTGGTTTCTAGGAGGTGAATCTAACCATTGCAATTGTTGTCTTCTTAGTTCCACTTGTGAAGTACAAGTGTATGGTTAAGTCTAATTGAGGCATATGATTTTTATCATTTTATCTTTTATGTTTTAAGTCACCTAAGAACAAGAAAAAAGTAATTAAATGCCTAATTAATCTAATAAATATCTAATATTTAACTAATTCTAACATAAGCATCTATTCCCACTTTTCATACACATCTTGAACATGTTATAGCACTACTAGGTTACCAAGCATTAAGCACTACTGGGATTACCTAATGTTAAACGTATGCTCGAAGTGGTCATACTTATGTTTGCTATTTAATCAATATTAATTAATTATTTAGAAACATTAAAGTAAATTGTATGAATATTAAATGCATAAGGAAACAATTAATTTATTCCAAGTGCTACAAGGTTTGATCACAAAGGCTCATCTTTATTTCCATTCACATTGAGGTGCTTGGGCACATCAATGCTTGAATAAAGATCCATATACTTATCTGACTCCTACTATGGGTACTTAGAAAATATTCAAGTTTCTAGAAGCAAAAATTACAAGATATTTTCTACAACTAATGAAATATTGCCATAAATGCTACAAGTAGGTGTACATTTAGAGGTGAAAATAAGGGGACAAGTTGATGGGTACATGTCAACATGGCAAATGCCATGTTGATGGGATCACATTGATGAGATCCCATCAACGGCATCACGTCGATGTAGCCGAACAATCATGACTCATCACTTAGTATTTGGATGCCAACATTATTCCATGAGCATATTATCATTGAATTGGTATAGGGACATTATGTATTCTATCTTTCTCAATTTGCATTTTGGGGACTTCCTTTTATGTACTCCTTTCCTAGCTACAAACCAAACTATCCATCATGACTTATTATCCATTTGTAAACTCTCCTTTAATTAGTTGATACCTAGTGTCTTAACTTCTCGATCTCCCTGACTTAAGTTGCTTGGGTTATGCTACCATTAATGTTGGTACAAAAATCATCATCAAGATGATGAATTTCTATCTTTGCTACTTTTACTTATCTACTAACTCCACCTGGGCTTACCATGACTAGCCCTTGTTAGAAATCTACATTTTTCCTTAACACTTTCTAGGCCACCTCTTCTTTTTGATAGTCTACCAATTCTTTGACTCTACTACCTTCATGCATGACTATACCATGGAGCTCACCATCTCCTTAATGGTTTCAAGGATAGCATTACCTACTCTAGAATTTTATTCTAAGTTAGTATTCATCCAATGCCCCTTCTCTTTCTATACAAACAATTATCCTTTTTCTTAATCCTCACTCACTTTCTTACCACCCATACTAGTGGGTAGAACTTTCTATACTAATGACTTTGTTTGCATATCCATCTTGTTTATTTAAGAAATTTAATGAGATGTGGCCTTTGCATATATAAGCCCTATAAACATTAGGATAATTGTCACAGAAGAGATTTTAGTGGAAGTACCTAGGAAATCCTTCTAGAATGATGGAGGAGGAGATCTCCATTTCTTCTGTCCTCTTGACATAGACATAATTTTCCATGCTAGGAAGTCCTCTTGCTACTGAGTTATTGATCATTAGCATTTTTCTTAATAGCCCTATAATACTGTGTAATACTTTATTGGACTAGAACTCAATTAGAAACCTAGGGATGTGTAGCCAAATCACCAATCATTTTTATTAATGTATTTACCCATCTAGTTCCTATTATGTTGAGATGTAATCTAGTACCTACTTCTTCATCTGCATGATTAGCTCATCCACCTTACAAGCTAGACTAGCCTCTCACTTCTTTACATGTATGATTAGTACATCCACCTTATAAGCTAGACAAGCCTCCAACATCACCATATTCAATGTTGATATAAAAATGAAAAGCATAACATTCTGACAAATAGCACTTATTTTAGACTTTATATCCTTCCAAGTGTGATTGAACCATACCTACATGTCCTTTAGCATCAGCATTCTTCTACTAAATTTTGTAACCAATGCTCATTAAAAGGATCATTCTTACACCTACAATACCTTTAATGAGATTACTAACTTAGGATCCTTAAGATCAAGAAATATCTCAAACTCTTTGTCTACATCTAGTTTTGAAGTCTTTTCATCTAGTGCTTTCCTTATAGTGCCTCTATAAAGGATTTCATAGCGATCTCCTTGGTCTCCATTTAGCTCTCTATTTGTGCTTGTTCATCATCTTTACTCCCCTTCTACTGATAGCCCTCCTTGTAATCACTTGAAACCCTTGTCCCATCTCTAGTTCCTCCACTTAATGTTATAGCCACTTATTTCAAATCTTCAAATTCTTGTCAATATCTTAATTACTTAATTTGAACATTTGTGATGGAGGATCCTTTGTATTCTTATTATAGAAGGTTCTAAACCTCTATTGTATTTGGCTTGTTAATAGTTCTTGAGTTAGTGGAATCTAAAATGGATGTAAATATAATCATTTTTGCTAATACATCCGTTCTTCTATCTTCTTTAAGCTTTCTTCTTTGTTCTATATTAAGTGTTGCTTGATTTGAAAATCCATGATATCCTCTCTCTACAATGTCCTAGCATTCATTAATTTGAAGTAAATTCTTCATAATATTCCTCTAATATATGAACTCTTGGCTTCCATTAAAGACAATAGTATACTTTGGGTATATATTTTTGCATTTTAGCTTCCTTTTCAAGATAATTGTGGCATGAAAAGTATGTGAGATATGAGATTTAATGATTTATTGTGGAGTTAATGTGAAAAGAAGTGGATTTTGATGTAAAATGAGAGAGATGAGAGATCAAATAAGAAAATTATAAAAAAATGAAGATTTCAATGTTAGATATTATGAAAATGATATGGTTTATAGAGAATTAAAATGCTTTGTAATGGATTTTGATTGAAAATGATGAATGTGATCTTTTTACATGATTTTCCCAAGGTTAGAACCCTAGGAGCTCTAATACCAATGTTAGAGTATGTGCAAAAGCTTTGAATGTTTTAAAATTTGAATAGTATTGTCAAATATCAATTAGAGGGGAAGGGATCAATATCTTATTGGTTGGGATTGCTTAAGCATTGTTAATGCCTGATTGCTCTAAGGCAAAAAATTTGGATATCACTAGTTCTCACCTTAAGTAATAAGAATCATGATGCTTGGTGCCTTTTATAAAATTGAACTTATTAATTCGTATTGCTAGTAGCGATTGTAGGCAATGTAGAAAAAATTAATATTACTACATATCATGAAAACCAATGTTGAGCAAGATACAAAGAAGTAATTTTTTCTTTAATAAATATAAATGATCTTAAGGTTGTTTTGCTTTGAATTTGAAATTAATATTTGAAAAATCATGATAAGAATGTACATATAACAACAATTATGTAAAAAGGATAAAGATTCATACAAGATCTAAAATACAAGATGCATGTACAACTTGTTCCAACTTAAGATGCATAAGAAAATGTAATTTTGAATATGAAAATGAACATGAATTTTGAAGTTTTAAGCATGTTTTATATCAAATGTACCAACTTTTAATTTATCTTTAAGTTCTTTGATGCTTGATCGAAAAATATGATGAAGATCTTTATTTTTGATATAGATTGAATATGACTTCGATGAGATCTTGAGAGATATTATGAAAATGAGATAAGCTTGTATGATTGAGAAATCCTCTAAAAGATCTAAGAGATTTTGTAAGAGATGTGGGAAAAAATATGAATTGTAAAGTGAAAAATAAGAAAACAAAAAAACTTCTTCTTGATGCTCCTTTAAATGCTTAATTCTTAAAATGAACAATGAGAAAATGAAGGCCTTTCTCTTTGAGGTATGAGGGGAGACATAAATTTGTAGTAAAGGTTAGCTCAAATTTGTTATTCTAGGCAATTTCTCATATCATTATGACTTATATCTAAAATTTTTCCCTTTTGGAATGTTTTTACAAGTATGAGCATAACCTTAAGACTTTGACATGAAAATATTTTTTAAAAAAAGGTACATAAAATAAGTAAACATGAAACATAAAATGTAGACATGACTACCATCCACACTATAACTTGACAAGTTTTACAATAATATAGTAGCAAAGCAAGACTATGCTCTTTTACCAACTCTATTTGATACTTTTATTAATGAATTGCAAGAGTGGATTAAAGAGGTATCTACAAATCATGCTATCGAAGTGGAACAATCTTGGATATAATTTTAAATTTTTCCAAATGATGTAGAACTAAGAGTAAATTCAAAAATAGGGTTAAATTTATATTACATTAATTACAAAAATTTTGTGAATGTGTAAAAATAAAGGTGAATATTGGAAAAATGGAAGTGATAACTTGTCGAACTAATAAGAGATATTACACTTTCCAAATAAATAATAAAAGACTTGGAAAATTCAGAAAGATTGTGGGTACTTATACATATGTGGGAGTAGAATGCTCTTAAAATTATAAGTAAAAGAATTGTACATCAGAATGAGTTACAAATGGGTGGAAGGCCTTCTATATAATGAAGAACATATGCAACAATCATAATATTTAGACTTGGACAAATCAAAAATATCCTTTTTAAATAATTTTTAAAAATACAATGCTTTATGTATATGTGGTGTGCAACCCAAGTCTAGATAAAGAATCATGAAAAAAATTTAAAAATTTAAAAAATACTTATTTTTCAATGAATTCAAGGTAAAAGCTCAAGTCCCATATGTAATACTTTTATTAAAAGCTAAATTTTCACCATTGGGAACATTCTACTTGAAAAATAAAAATTGTAATAAGATCTTAGGAAAGAATCCAAAAATATCAATGATAGGAGTGATTTCATGAAGGATGATTGTAGCTTCAAAAATGGTGTATTGGTAATATTGATTGAATAATAAGTTCAAAATAAGCTTAGAAACTTGTTACAAACAAATTTTTAGAAAGATGGCAAATGAAGCATAAATATAAGAAAAGCTTTAATTTTATTGGCAAAATATTAGTGGTAGTATACATAATGAAACAAAATATCTAAATGCAACAATTCTAATATCCATGAAAGCACTAATTAATATAGTAAGAATGTGATCACATCATCTCTGAGTTGAAACAAGAAGATGGAAGAAAGATTATGAGTAGTGAAGTAGATTCTATGCCTAATCATACAAATCACAAGTGTTCATGTACATATTGGTAAAATTCCATGAAATGGGCTAGTATGTGTATGTAAATAGTTAAGTGATTGATCACTAGTAGTTATATTTTTAATCACACTTCTGTGGGCTAATTCCTATAATTAAGTGTAACTAAGATGTATGATATTGATGATGTAACGATCATATCTTAAAATATTATTAAAATTTTAAATTATTTAAAATCTAAATTATCTAAGCTAAGTGCAAAGAAAAAATCTAGTCTAGCCTAAGCATTGAGCATCTATTTCTAGCTTGTTTTGCAAATCCTTAACCTATGCTAATACTATTGGATTACTAGGTATCCACTACTATTCTTACCAAGTAGCACATTATTGGGACTACCAAACATTATTGTATTTATACTTGAAGCTATTCTACTTATGTCATTTAATTAACATGCAATGGAATATATAAACTAATGGACTAAGTGCATGCATAATAAAAAATTAAGAAAACTAAAATATAATAAAAAAATTATTAATCTAGTCCAAGTGTTGTAATGAAGATATAGTGATCTTAATCTATTGTCATCATGAAATGTGTTTAGGTACATAATCACTTGAATAGGATTTTAGGCAATCAACTCAATTCATGTTACAAAACATTAGTGATAAATTCTAAGTTTCATAAAAATAAACTGTAAGAAATTTAGTACACTATAACCAAAATGGTATCATAAATATAATTGGTATATTCATTTGTATAAGTATTTATTATCTCTACATTAACATTGTTATATTGAAGTAGCTGGTCCTATGTCAATGTTGTAGCATCAACATAGTCAATCAAACTATGACTCATCATACTTTTATAACTAACTAAAAATGAGTCCTTGAGTTAATAAAATTATGACAAAATTTATTTGTATAATGTAGATGTAACTTGATTGACTTCGACTAACTAGAGTGCCACATTACAAAATTTATTCAAGTGATTTATAGATATGACAAATGATCAAATTAATAACATTAAACACATTATTCTTATAAAAAAATCTTGTGTAGATTTATTAAAAAATAAGGTATATGTTTTATGCAGTGTCTGGTGGTGTTGAATCATGTGATATCTTCTCAAGCCTTGATTTTGGTTGTAACTATCCTATCGTTGCTAATGCTACATCTTTCAACTAGAATCCATAGATTAAGGTCTTCATTTTCTTCTTCTTGGTCCTTAGATCATGAATGATCTAGGTAAGTTCAACTAGATTTGCTATTGTAGGAACTTCCTAAGGATATGGAAAATTTAGAAACATCTCATGTACATTAATAAACTAGGTAGAGAATTATTTTTATTCAATATCAAATAACTTGATAATGTTCTTCAACTCCTAATAGTTTATCATTTCTTTGGCTAAATTTTTAATAATTGACTATTGATTTTGAAATCTAGTTTTTACGACCTTAAGCTTTATTGGCTATTTTCAACTTCTAGTACACTTCACAGTGGAGATTATGCTTATTCTCATATAATAAGTATGATCTACTCAATTTCTTCTCCAACTCTAATCTTGATCTACCAATGGTAAACATTATTAGATTAGCTTAATGAAGGTTGGCAAGCACCATGTACTCTATCATCTTCTCTCTATGTAAGTTTTTTATGCAGATTTCACCTTGGTTATATGCATTTAGTCCATTAAAGATGGGCTACCATGCATTACCTTAGCTCTATAAGAGTGCTTGATTTAGTTTTTCTTTAACTAAATATATTTCATTTTCATTAATCTCTTTATACATGTCCACCTTGTTCCTATAATGATTTTTAAGTTTCTCATATTTTAGGATCTCATTCTTCCAAGTAGTAATATTGATGAATAATTAATGTTGGATAGCTTGCATCTTCTACATAGAGATATTTCTATTCTTAGCTCCTAACCTTTCAATATTTTCATCAATCTTAGCCAATTGCTCCTACTAGTGCTTAAGATACTCTTTCATTTTCTTCTTTTTTTCTATCTTAATGAATCTTTAATTCTCTTTGGATAATTATTTATTTTCCTTACACACTATGGCAAGGTCCTTGTTTGCTTCATTTAGCATAGCTTCTATCAAGAACACATCCCAAGTGGCCTTTTCCTTCTCCATCTTCACTTGTTATTTTCTCTTAAGTTTCTCAAAGGCCTCATTGTTGGTAAGACTTGTTTGATGGAGAGCTTGGTCTAAGAAGTAGGCTCTTAGCTATATAACTTCAACTATCAACTATTGATTTAATGAAGTGGCCTCTTGAAGTTATGTTTCAAAAATCGATGACCTAATGCCCACTAGTCTTTTTAACATCTACTTGTATTACAATGTGCTTATCTCCTTTGAGTTGATTTCTACATACATTTGAATCTCTTCCATAACAAAAAAATTTGCGATCAATGTTATAAGAACTCTTAATGTTTCATCAATTCTATCTATCACCACATCTATTGTTATCTCTTATTCTTTTCTTAGTACCGTGACTACTATGGTTCTCTTTCCTTCTAATAACATGAAGAAGGCCATATGATTGTCCAAAAGTTTTGGTAATTTCTTAGTAGGTAGGAATACAATAAATCCTATGATTATAGTCTTAGTTTACACATTTTCCTAGCTTCTTTGCATAGTGAATAGATTTGAGAGGTTATCTTGCTATCAATAGATAGTTCTTGTAACTTCATTACAGTAGCTTCACTCCAATATTAAAATCACCTTCCAAACATTAAATCCAGATATTATAATAAGACAAATGATATCCTAGAAACCAAGAAAACTAGCTATCTTTAATTATTGCAAAAATATTATGCTAGGATTCAACAACCCACAACATCTAAACACCTCTCTCACACTCAAACAATGCACTAGAACATAAGTTTTTATAATTGCACAATGGTTATTATCAATGCAATATACAAAAAAGGGAGTCTCTTCCACAACTTGAGACTAAGATCTCAAATCATAAGGTATAAGAGACTACATGCCAACATTTACTAAATTCACCAATAGCTACAAACACACTCATGCACTCTTCAAATATGCTCTCTTGACATCTCACTCACATCTCTCTATGGTAAAAGCATAAGAACACCAATATTTATTATCAAAAATAAAATAAGATATCTAGAAAAGCATCTTCTAACACAATTTGAAGATCCCATGCTATTTCCATCTTTCCTTATTTTCTAAATTGGAATAGGTAATTTTAGAAGTTTTTTTGGTCGTATGGATCATCTCTAACCTCCCTAGTACATCTTGCTTAAAAAAATGCTAGCAAGTGAGACATCTCATCCTAGCCTAAGATGTCTCCACCATGGCTACCAAAGTCACAAGTTCATTAAAGTTTCATTAAGAAAAGGGACTTCATATTTCCAAAACAAGGAACACCATTGATGAGACACGACATGCACTGGGCTGCGATATCGCATCCCATGCGATATCGCGTACGTGATATCGCATCTTCTCCTGCGATATCGCGTACACGATATCGCGTCCCGTCGCCATTTCTATAAATAAGAGGCGGCACTCCCTTCATTTCCCAATCCCAGTTTTAGTGTAGTGAAGCTCTGGCAGTTTGATCCCTCCAGAGTTAGAATTTTTCCCGTGTCTGCCCGCAGTGTGGTGAATGTGATTGTACGGTGTCTTTATTCGAGTGTGCCGTACTTGGACACGCACATGACCAGCAATAAAGATCGA
>MNCI01012796.1:53390-106182 GCA_015680685.1 Gnetum montanum
CGAACTGCGACCTAAGGCTAACTATCTAGGTGCCACAACTAGTCCATCTGCGGAGTTCGACTGGATTGCGCGTGCGACGCTCATTTCGTATGGTTGAGTGTAGGGGTACCTCGCCACTCATCAACCATAGAGCTTTGTGGGTGGTGGATGACATGGACTCACCACCTATTCCATGAAAGAAACCATGTCTTAGTTATCAATATCAAAATTCAAAGATATAATATAAACATTAGTAATCAAATAGTATTAAGTACAAACCATCATCAATAGCAGCTATAGTTGCACTTAGTCCTAGCGGCTATAAAGAAAAACAAAGTAAAACATTAGAATAATTCAAACTAAAGAAAGTAAAATATAAAAAAAATTGTAAAATGTGTACGAAAGAGAAAAATATATTAACAATGTTGTAAAACAAAAAATAGTATAAAACAAAAAAATGAAAAAGCATTTAATAGTTCTTGGTTCAAGATGGGGAATCTTCCCCATGACTAAGTTCATGGCTGAGACAAGAACTACTAAGTGGGTTATATGATTCCATGCATTGTTTAAATAGTTGGACATTCACATTTGCAAGCCACTAGGTGTTCTTTAGTTTAGTGGCTATTTTGCAAACTTGGTTTCATGCACACTCTTGTTCCTTATGTTTGTTGTGGGTTGGTGTAGGAATTGAGTGAACACTTTGAACCTTCAACACATAGTTGCATCCTTTGTTATTATTAGTAATGCATGGAATGTTTTGTCTTTCCTAAATGATAGGTTTGTCTTTTACATTTTTTGTTGGAGTGGTGACAGTTGTTGGCTCTTGCGTAGGATTGGGAGACATTTCTTTTGCAAGGAAGGGTGTTTCATGAAATTAGTCTCTTTCTTGTTTTAATGGGCTAGTAGATTTGCGTGTTTTATTCGCATGAGTGGGAACTATCCTAATGAAGGAATGTTTCCTAGATTTTTGTGGAGATCTACTGACATGATCATTTCCATGGATGTTCATAGCACAAGTGGCAGTCTTTCATTGATGTTGTGGTGTTGAATCTTCTTGTGTTGTTGTTGGTGGCATATGATGAATAGAAGTATGAGAATATTGAGGATATGACAAAGGATGAGAGGCGTGAGGTGGTAATCCCACAGAATATGTTGTGGGTTGATGATATTTGGGAGAGTGGTAGAAGTGATTTGAGGTAGAGGAAGTAGAACTAGTTAGAGAGACAAGTTGTCTAACATAATATTTGTACGAGTCTAGCTAGCAGTGAAGGTAGTGTTGGTTTGAAGTTAGAGGTCTTCTTGCAAGAAGCACATCAACCACTCAAGGCTACAAGAAAGAAATAGAAATAACAAGGAAGGAGTGTAACTTAATTTACAAATCCCTTCCACTTGAAGCTCAATACAATCAATACAAGAAAATGATGGTACAATAAAGAACAATGACAAATTCTCTAGAGTAGCCAATAATGAATTTTTCAATGAACATTGCTTGTACAATTCCTAAGATTTTCACTTTGTCTTATGCCATTGGAGTTTCCAAAAACTCCTTAGAATTTGTGCAATATTTATCAAATGACTTGTATAGATTTCTACTTCCAAGATTAGATGTCTAATTGAGATTAGTCCTAATGCAAGAGATACATCTTCTTGAAGGTGTAGACATTAACTATGAGATGTCTTTGTATAGACATCTACTATGCAAGATAGATGTATGTTGTTTCAAAGAGACATTTACTTTCTAGAAATACTTTGAGATATGAAGCATTTATTTGATCCTTGGACTTCTTGACAATTCTCAAAACATCTTTGTTTGGCTTGTAGACTTATGTTCTTGATGTCTTGTCTCTTAATTTGAAGTCCTTTTTTGATTAACTCTCTTATGATTCTAGAATATTAGAATCATACACATACATTTTACATTCTCTACTGTCTCTAAGGTTTTGACATACTAAAAGGTTAGAAATCTTCTCCTTTTCGGTGATGTTCAAAACTTAAGAAAATGGATTAGTATATCCCAAAAATTTTAAGCTAAGGATGATACAAAGATGAGTAGCTATTAGAGAATATGCATCATTCAATAAGGATTTCAAAATGCTAGGTGAAACTTATAAAGTACAACACATAACGATTAAACATAAAGAAATATAATTAAAGCCTTGTGAATTTATGGTATATCCATTTAGGATCAAAGGCGAAGCATTGTAGATCAGTTATCTTGTCTCTAATATATATGCACAAGTTGTTTGTCTACTATGTATACCATCTACTATATAGAATTCATCACTATGTAACCATATAACTATAACTACCTTACACATAAATGTCATATGCCCATACAATCACATCATAATTTTCAAAAAATTCTCCTCCTTTTGGACATCATCAAAAAGTGACATGGGCCTAAAAAATTATCATTGTAAAACCAAGTCACAACAAATAGTTTCCATTAGATGTGACTGTTATGAAAAAAATTTTAGAAACTCTTGTTAACACTACTCCCTCTTTGGAATGTTAGAATGATAGGGCCAAGCAACATCATTTTAAGGAGAGTATATATAAATAGGGTTTAAAAAATTTTGGTCCAAAGATATCTATGCATAAGAATGATCATGCTAGATATTGTAGAAGATCAAAAAGTAATTTAGATCATATAACAAAGATGTCCATATAACAAATTAATATGGCTATGTTAAATCATAAATATATTTCAAGATAACTTTTTCACTAATATTCTAATCATAATTTCCATGATATCCTTCTTTTGCTACATGTATCATTGAAAGTGCTTGAGGTTCCTTAAGTAAGAATTTTAGAAACAACATATATTTCTTTATCCACTAAATAAAAATTAAAATGACAGAATTAAAAGTTAAGCACAAAGTATATCTCTAATAAGATAATCATGAAACAAATGTCAATTTCAAAAAGTCTCACAAAGAAATCCATCTTAGGATAAAAGATCAAAAAGTAAGTTGAACAAGTAGGCACACATAGGTACCTTAGATGCTTTACCAAGTTCAACATACTTTTTTCTTGCTCATTTGTTGTTGTGGATGCTGGAGTAGGAGGTCTTATAACTTGAGTTTCTTTTAATGAGAGTCTTTAAAGACTCCTCTATTGGTACTAGAAATTTTAGTTGCTAGAATGGGAAAAATGAAAGATCCTAACACTGGAATAGTTTTAACCTTGAAACCCAAGGGCCTCCAAAAAATGGGACTTAATCACCCAAGGACTTACGAAACATAAATAGAAATGGTTGTGAAAATGTAAATGTAATTGTAGGTGAAATCAATAGTGAAAACAAAAATGAAAATGTAAGCATAGATAGAACTGGTCAAATGGAAACATAAATAGCTTTAGAAATGAAAAGGAAATGATATTTTAGTTGCAAATTTGAAATGAAACAAGTGTAGAAATGGAAATGCAAACTAAAACTTGCAGAACATGAACAATAAACTTTGTAAAAATAAAGAATAAAGGTTCACGAAGTATAGGTTTTGTACCAAAAGTATAAGAAGTTGCTTGCAGAAGCTTGAAGTTTGTTGGAGAAGGCAGTTGCATCCTACTACAACTCCATGATCCAATTTCCCCCTAGCTTCAATTTTTAGCAACTTTCCGTTGGTCTCCACCAAGGTCTGTAATGTGAGAATGGGATTGGTATTGCACTTTTGGAGCAATGGAAGCTATGTGGAAGTCACTGTGTTTAGTGTAGTACCAGTTTCTACTACCAAACAGTGTTGCAAGGTGAGGTTGTAATGGGCTTTGATGATTAGAAAATGGAAAATGCTATTGCTGCTGAGAGGTTGCAAAATGCCAAAAATGCTGAGAATTGCCAAGTGTTTAGGAATCAAAAAATGGTGTTGACATTGGGTATATATAGGTTAGGATTGTTATTTTTAGTACTATGCATCACTGTCATTAATTGCTGACAAATTGATGTTAGTTTGCAAGTTGCAATAGTCATCTTCTCCTAGCGTAGTTACTATTTGTGGTAAGTTTGGAATGGACTACAACCACAAAACCCATCCATTTACTATAAGTAGTAAACAAAATTTTATGACTACGCTAGCACCATTATTACTGTGGTGGTCTTGGTTAACGGTTATCTACTTTCAGCATAGTTGCCATTTATAGTAAGTCCAAAATGAACTATTGCCAAAAAATCCATCTATTTACTATAAATAGTAAATGGACTTTTGTAACTACATTGACACCATTCCTACGACGCTAGCATTGGTGGACTATGTTGAAGTTGATGAAAAATGGCAAAAGTGGTGGAAAATGTGGAAAAAGTTGGAAATTGTGAAAATGGTGGAATCCATTGGAAAGTGTTGTACCTAGTGGAGAATGCTGCCTATGCTAGCCATTGAAGACTTGAGATGACTACATTTGCCATTGTTGGAAAAATGGAAATTCCAACAATCCCAACATTATACTTTTGCTAGGTCTTGGTAGTGACTACACTAGCTATTGTGACTATTGTAGCTATTGCTGTACCCTACATACTATGTGTCTTTTTGTGATGATTTTGTTGAGGATGATTCTTGGATGTTTGGCATATTTAGGGGTGTTTTTGGCTTATTTTGATGAGTTTAGGCTTTTGGCATCAAAAGAAGTCTTTGTAGATAGAAAGATGTCTTTCCAAAGACATCTATCCTAAAGTGAAGATGTCTTAAGCCTAGAGAAGACATGTTTCAAAAACAATAGTAGTCTCTCTTGTGAGCAAGGATTTTATAGAAGATGACTACAGGAAACTAGAGATGACACAAATGCATGGGGACACTTCTGAAAATGTCATTCCAATTCAGGAAACAGCTAAAGTAAGATGGAAAAAACCAGCGAGAAGGTGAGAAGACTTGGGAAATAGCTAGAGAACCTAAACTTGAGCTAAGGAAAGGTTTCTAGGGTTTTTAGCTTTCAATTGCTTATAAATATTGATGTATTTCACCATTGTTAGTGCTGTAGTGCTAGAGGCCAAAGTGCAAATGCTGAAGGTCAAACATCTGAATAGAGGGCAAGAGAGAGAGCTCTTAAGGGTAGATAGCTTGTGCAAGAACAAAGATTATGCACGGAAGTTGAGTGAGAGGCAAGGAAGAGCACTTAAGAGAGATTAGGAGAATCTCTTATAAGTGTCTTATCTTGAGCTTGGGATCCATTGTGTGAGTAATTGAGGATTAAGAGAGGAGAAGTGTGGTCTCTAAGATCCTTGGGAGAGTTCTAAGTTGAGCTTGGCTCCTCATCTTTGATGTATTTTCTATGTATTTTGTGAATTAACTTAATATAAGGGATATTTTCTTCATTTTATTGTGTTATTATTATTTTCTAAGCTAGATCTACTTGGTGGTTGTGGATTGGGTACTACTGGGGTTTATTAATGTGCAACCCCTGCACCACGTAGTTAGGGCTATACCCCTACCAAAACCCATGCAAATGCCAATTTTTAGCCATTCCAAAGGTGTTTTCAACCTTCCTAAGCCCAAATATGAATATGGGATACCCTTTTCTACTTGAGAAGCAAGGAAGTAACAACTTTTGAGGCATTTTTTGGCTTCAAAAAGCTGAAGTATGTAAGATTATAGCCCCTAGTTTACATATTCCACATTTACAATAAGTCATTGTCCTAAGTTGGGAAATAAAGGTTGTAACATGAAATTTGGTGGTGCTTCATTGGCCCCTATTTGTTGATGTTTGGAGGATTGACCCAAGAGACATCAACAAAGAATACAAAACACCATTGTAGGTCTATCACCAATGCTTCCTCTTCGCACTTGATCCAGTAGTGTTAAACCATGCCCAAGAGTGCCTATGATGATGGGAGAATGTTATAATGGTGAAATGGTAGTAAGGACATAGGGAAATGGTCATGGAAGCTAGTAATGCATTCTAAATGTTGACATCATTACTATGTGATGAGCAACAAGGTACCCCTATGCCTAACCATACGAATCATAAGTGTTCATGCACGATTTGGCCAAATTCCATGGATGGGACTAGTTGTAGCATCTAGATCATTATGCTTTGATCGTAGTTTGCTATCTTCCCACTTGGACTAGTGGTAGCTTTGTCACGTATGGTTTAGTCCAAAGTGAGGCATATGATGTTTTCTAATTCTATGCTACTGTTAATGATGATAAAGAGATGAATTAATTAAGCTACTAAACAATGGAAAGTAAAACCTAACTAGCCTATGTGCAATGAGTGTTCACTCTTAATATTTTGTACATGCGTTGGACTCTGTGAGACTACTTTTGGGATTGCCAAGTGTATGTCATTGGGTGTGCCAAATGATACACTGCTGGATTACCATGTACTTACACTTAAACACTCGTGATTAAGGTGTACGCATTCTGCTTAATGATAGTAATAGTAAATAGTAATAAATGGAAAAATTAACTAAAGAAAATAGTAAATAATTAAATAAATAATTAAAGTAATAATAATCTATGTGGATGTTGTAATGATGGAAGTAATCTTGATCTTTATTTCTAGTCATGTAATGTGTCCAAGTACGTCACACTTGAACAAAGATGTCGTACGATTACAAACATCACACTATGGGCATGCACTGTAAATAACATAACTTGAGTGTAGAAATCTATAAAAGAATATCAAAAATTGAAAACTAAAACTATGTCCCAACCATGCATCCAAGTGTTGTATTTATAGGCTAGCATGGAAGAAATGATATTAGATATTTGACATCGATTCTTAGGCTCCAATATTAGAGCTTTGATATTGGATATCTCGATCTTAGGGCTGATGGGTTCATGACTCATCATACCCCCACAATTGAATGAAAATATTTCCTCAAGTTAAACAAAATGAAGAACAAGTTCTTTACAAAATATTGGGAAGATATGGGATTATTGATTGATTTAAACAATAAACAAAGTAATTGACTCTTGCATGCCATAGTGGTGTTTCACAAAAATTGGGACATAATATGACACGATGAAAAACTAGGAAACCTCATGTAGTTTCTAGAGGCGATGGGTATTCTATCAGGCACTTCCCTTTATCATCAAGCTTTTGAAATTTGTAACGAGCAAGTAATGGTTACAATTCCTCCTCTTCCATCCTTAGGTTGTGTCTTGTCCAAGCTATTGAATTAATGTGTGCTAGCACCAGTACGTTCCAAGGACATGGTAGTTGTGGGAACATCTTATTGGCCTTCACATACTAGGCCACAAACTACCATTGTTCTTCCTTAAAGGTCCTATATTTCTCTCTTAATTCTTGATAATCTATTAATCTCCTAGCTAGGTCTGAGGTGACATCCTTCTATCCATGGTAGCTAGATTTAACCACCTTCAATTCCAAGTTTACCACATGAAGCTTTTGCAAAGCATCTTTTCTATTTGCAAACTCTTTTTCATACAATGCATAGGCAGTTGCTACCTACTTTTCCAACTTACTTCTAGGATGACTTGCTGTTAACATGGTAAGGTTGGCATATCTAAGGTTAGCAAATGTCATGTACTCTTTCAAATTCTCAATTTGCAAGTCTTTATTTTTTACTTCTGCTTGATGGACCAGAGCATATCTATCCAAGATGGATTGTCAATCCAAATTTTGTGTTAACATGGCTCCAATATTGGCTTTAGCCATCTGGATTTCCTTTTCATTTATTTGCTTATACATGCCTACTTGGTCGTAGAAGTGTTCCTTTAATTTTTCATGCTTCTTGGCCTCCTTTTGCCATGTGCTAATTTCTATTGTAGACTTTAGTTGAATAGTGTGAACCTCCTCCATTTAGAGGGCTCTATTTTTCCTAGCCCATTTATTGATGTCATGGTTAACCCTCACTAGTTGTTCTCACAACTGGTGGACACTTTCCTCTAAAATAATTTTTTACGTTTCAATTGCAATCAATCTTGAATTTTTTATGGTGAGTTACTTTTTCTTTGCTTACATGGTGGTCAATGCCTTTCTATGGGTGGAACAAGTTACATGAGAAGGGAAACAATAGAATGTAACAATTAAGCACTTGGAAGGTTAAGAATGATGTGGTTGTGTCAAAAAAGGATAGGTCACAAAAGTTACACAAGTGGGTCCTCCCTTAAGCAGGCTCCAGTCCATAATGCCCTTGTGTAACCACACCTAAATATGTTCATAGGCACTAAAGGGGTTGAATGTAATGCATACCTATGCAACAAAACGTACATGTTGAAACCACCAATTTGAGACAATAACTCTATGTTACATAAAACCACAAGCTAGGATCAAACAGACAATGAGATTAGATGGCTGGTAGAAAGGATTGTAGAAATTGGGACATGAGGTATCTCACCATGGGCACAATGAAACCTTGTGTGTTATTAATGGTTAAATAATCAAGAGTCCTTCTTTCCAAGATTCAAACCAAGTCCAAACCACATTGTAGTGACATTGCATCATTTCATCATGTTAGTGGACAACCATAAGACTATCATTGTTGTAAGGAGTAACATCACTTGGCATTTTGTCCAAGGGAGGAGTTTTTTTTTTTAAGGAAGTTCTAAGAAGCCACCAACCTTTAGGCATGGGTACATGTCTTTCTAGTGGGACTTGCAGAATTTATTCAGTGTCTATTTATGGTACTCTTACTTCCATTTTTCATTAGATCTACAAGGATATAATCACAACCTCAATAACATGATAGAATATACAAAAGTGGCCAAAGAGAATCCACAAACCCCCTTGATGTCACACCCCTTACATTCCCCCTTGGTTCTACACTCTTCTATCTAGACACAATGATTATGGATTTATTTTTAGGTTGGATGATGGAAAAGAATATCATTATGACTAGGATACAAACATCTTATTAATGGAATGAGTGGATGGCTAAGGTGGTCTTCATTATTCGAATAATCAGTCCCTTATCACTCGACAACATAGAGAAAACCTCACCTCAATGGGAAACATGATTTTTTTATTCACAAGTGAGATTACTAATAAAGAAGATGAAAAAAAAATAGAAAAAGTTGAAAAGAATAAGAAAAATTGTATCAATAAATGAAAAAATGATAAAAAATTGTAAAACAAAAAGATGGAAAACACTTATGAATCCTAAAGATTAGAAAGGAGGGGGGGGGGGGGGGGGGGCCCCCCCACAACTAAACATTTGGCCATGATAAGGATTAATAAGTGGATAAATAGGATCCATGCAGGGATAAAAAACTGGTAACTGTTCATGCCCAAACAACTAGGTATCTGTTGGTATTGCAGTGGTTGGGAGACAAATTGTTGGTCACACACTTGATTGTTAAATGTTTGGTGGATCAGGATATGAGGTGTGTTATCGTGATGGATGCCTAACCCATGATTACACCTTTGATCATGATACTATATGCATGGATTTGTTTGTCTCCCCACACTTGTAGATTCATTGCTTGGGTTTGGAATTGGAGTAATGATGGATGGTGGTCCTTGTGTATGATTAGAGGACGTTGGTTGTGAAAAGGGAGGCATTTTATCATATTGGAATTGTGTTGGTTCAAATGATGTGGTAAATCCATGAATCTTTTACTTTAACTTATGGCCTTTCCTAAAGAAGGGATGTTTCCAATATGGTGGTTGAGATCCATATGGATCAACATGTGTATGCATGTTTGCAGCACAAGTGGCATCCATTTGTTGATATTGTGGTGTCGAACCTTCTTGTGTCTTTGGTGGTGGCATGTGATGAGGTGGGGGATGAAAATATCGAGGTTAGGATGAATGGTAAGAGGCACGAGATGGTGATCCCTTTGGAGATGTCATGGGTTGATGGTACTCAAGAGAGTGAAAGTGGCGATTTGAAGTAAAGGATGTAAAACTAGTTGGAGAAATAGGATGTTGAACATAATATTCGTGTGGTTTTAGCTAGTAGGAAGGGTAGGGCTGATTTGGTGGTGGCCTCTCCCACGACTATGGTTGTTGCCATTGTGGTTGATGAGTGTTGAGGTTGATAGTGATGAGCCCTCCTATGATGGTATAGTTGGTTGCGGAGTTGTCTATGATTGTTGTGTGGGAAGGGAAATCTCTTGGGCATGTGCTTCTATACAAACTTTAGATTTAAGACACTTACCCAATACTCATGTAGATGCAACAAGACCAAGCAATGACCCTTCTGATGGTCATATATGTAGATGTCACATCCATTATCTTCTTCTATGAGTTAGTGAATAGTCTCACTTTCATCGACCATTTTTATTTTTTTCCCAAAAGCGTTCCTAGCTATTTCTTAGTTTTGTATCCTTTGTTTATTATGGTCACCTAGCTTGTTTTTCATGATTCTCTCCTCGACCATCTCAATGAGAGTTGTAACATTTTCATGTATTCATTTTGACATCCTATTAAACTTTGCTTCAAGTTCATCAATAGAATTTTGTAAAGGAAAGGTTTGTTGTAGAATCACCTTATTGAGAGAAATTTCTTTCTCCTTACCATAGATATGGACCTCCTTCTATTGAAGAGTTATATCCCAGTGATAGTTCTCAACATTCTTCCATTTGCATCACTTCTTCTTCTTTTGCCACATGTTCGATTAGCTCTTGGATTTGATGGGCTCATTGCTCATATAATTGACCTAAGAAATATATTCCAAGGGTCTCCCTCATCTCATTACAAAGCCCATCTATGATGTGGAAAAGTTCCCTTTCCTTAGAGAAACCATGGCCTGGGCATTATTTATTAGAGAATAAAATCTATCTAAGGCCATGTCCAAGGTTTCATGTTGTCCTTGCTTCCATCCTTGGATCCGTCTTCTTAAGTTGGACACCCTCACATAGGTTTGGTATTTCTTGTTGAAGAGTTCCAACATTGTGGACCATCATTGGATTGAATTTGATTTTAACGATCTATACTACACTTCGGCTCTATCAATCAGTGTCCTAGGAAAGAGGTTAAGCTTTTGCTACCCACTTTCAATGTTGTAGAAAATACAGACATCATGGAAGGCTTGTAAATGATGTTATAGATCTAAATCATAGCCTCCTGAAAATTTAGGAATATTATTCATATCAAGCCTAGGTAGGCAACTCTCTTTGTGATGCCTACGAGATATCGTAACTGCCTCTGTGATCTGCATTATGCTTTGAATGGCCAAAAATGGTTCATCATCATTAGACAGGTTGTGATGAAATTTTCTATTTTGTTGATTATGACAATTTTAGTTGATGACTATGAGTGTTTCTATGAGTTCAATTTTTGTTTCTATTCTGACCCTTTAGTGGAGCATTATCTTCATACCTACGTTCATCTTCATTTGAACTAGACGTTGAAAGGAAAGAGGAAGATGAGGATTTGGAAGGATTGCCATGGCTTCTATGATGTTTTCCTTGGTCCCTAATTTATCATTTCTTGGTTTTGAGGAGGTCTTAGGCCTTGAGACCTCTCCTAGTTTAGGACTTACGTCATCTTCTACAAAATTGTCTACCTTAGATGAATGTAGTCTTTGAGTGTCATCAAGACAGTCATGAATATAAGAAACCCTTGCATAAGGTTGGTCACTCCAATTTTCCTCACTATATATCTCATTAGTTCTCCAATGAATTTTTTCATGATACAATGCATTATCACTTCCTTGTGAAAGAGACATTGTTGTTGGCTTATGCTGTGTGTGATTTACTATTTCCTGAAGGATATATCATTGATACCTTTATAATGATTGTGTATGATATAACTAATCTAGATAACTAGCACCATCCCCGACAACAACGCCAATGATGAGCAATGAAGTATCCCTACACCCAACCATATGAATCACAAGTGTTCATGCACAATTCAGTCAAATTTCATGAATGGGACTAGTTGTGACATCTCGATTGTTATTCTTTGATCATTTTTTTGTCTTCCCACTTGGACTAGTGGTAGCTTTGTCACGTATGGTTTAGTCCAAAGTAAGGCATATGATATTGCCTAATCCTATGTTGCTCCTAATGATGTTAAAGAGATGAATTAATTAAGCTATTTGATGAGCAGTGAGGTATCCCTACACTCAACCATACGAATACGAACGTCCACACATGATTTGGTCGAATTCCAAGGACTAAGTGCTTATGTGCCTTTGTGGAACAAGAATGGGTTGATCAATCATTGTCTTTCCAAGATTACTTGTATGTCACGATTGTATGGTTAAGTAAACTTAAGGCATATTATTTTTATATTTTTTATGTGTTTTTATGTCCTACTACTAATAAAGGAGGAGAGAGATAACTAAGTAACTAATTTAATTCGACTACTTATTAACTAGGCTCTAACTGATCCTAACACCAGTATCTATTCTCACTTGCCATACACATCTTGAATCAGTGCAACACTACTGGGATTACCAAATGCTAATCGTTACTAGGTTACCAAGTGTTACACGCATGCTCGAAGTGATTGTACTGTGTGTGTGCTTACTTAGGAGAGTTTTTGGGTGAGAGAGAATCATTAAGTAACTAAGGAAAGCATTAAGTAACAAAAATTAACATTAATTAATCTATTCTAAATGCTACAAGGTTTATCACAAAGTTCGTCTTTATTGTCGTACACAAGGTGTGCTCAGGTACACAATGCTTGAATAAAGATCCATTCACTTTATGACTTCTACTGTGGGCACGCAGAAATAATTCTAACTCTGAGAGGAAGAGAAGGCAAGAGTTTGGGTAAGGGACTAAGACTAACTATGCAAACCAAGTGTACCCACCTCTTATTTATAGGCAACGAGGTAGGCATCATACTCCCATGACTAAATGAAAACTCGTCCTTGAGTTCCTTACAGAATATTGGAAAGGTATGGGATTATTTACTGAATGAGAACTGATAGCAACAGGGAATAATAGACTCAAAGTATCTGGTTAAATGATTGACAAACATATTACAACATTGGTGTTCACACCCTTTGTGGTGCACATGGATGACATCCAGACCTTCACTTGATAGCTTGAAGAGAAAGTGGGAGAAAAGAAAATGAGGCGTGTTGTTGCCAATGCTGAGATTGCACCCTCCATTATTTATCCATAGCCACGCGACTAGACTTGTTCCTCGCATAAACGTTCTAGCTCTAGTCCATCCTGAGTGCTTCCTCCTATTCCAATCCATAGTTCATGTAATCACCATCTGCACACACAACACAGTCACGAATGAGCAAGGATAAGTAAGCCACAATGCAATTGATATCTTGCCTCGATATAAAGCGCATTAGCTTGGTTGTGGTTATGGTAGAAATTGGGTTAGAGGTTTATTACTGATAACTACCCAAGGTGTAGGGGTTAGGCAAGTAGTAGAATGGACAAATTGAAAAATTTGTGCCAAGGTCCCCATGACTAAGAGTGAACCTCCAATAGCAATAAGATGGAAAAATATAAGGAACAAGAAAGATGGGAAAAATAACAATGGCAACACCAATAAAGTGGATGTCAAATATGGGGATGAAATTAGAAATGGTTGATTGCAGAGAATGTTTAAGAAAGAGAACTTAACAATTCCACCAAGAAGGAATGCTAGTGGGTCCTCCCCAAAGCAGGCTCATGTCCTTTATGCCCTAACAAACCCACAAAACAAAGAGTCTGTAGGCTCTAGGAATGTCATTTGGAAGCAAGAGTTAAAAAACTTACCCACAAGAATTTGCAAAGGAAAAAAAATGCATCAACCAAGAAATGGACTAATCATAAAATCGGCAATGAGGTGGAACATGGAAAGAAAGATGGAGAGTAGAAATGGAATGGAATCCCAAGAGCAAAGTTGGGTAAATTCCCTTGTGTATTTCATGGTTAATGTGACTGTGTAGAACTCATTCCAAATCCAGACATAAACCAACCATAGTCAGTGACCTTGCATCAATACACTTGGCTAATCTATCCTCTTGAAGCAACAAGAATGCCTCCACAAAGAGTCACCACCATCCCAAGGAGAGCAAGATGGAGAAGCAGAAATCGAGAAAGGACCTTAGTTAGAGAGAACCTTTAGGCATGGGTAACATGTCTTTCCAGTGCCATAACCAGCGCTTGTAGCCCATATTACTTTATTATGTCTAAGGGATGTGCTTTGAATTCCCACTTTTTTTTTTGTGTGTGAGAACTACACCATGTAAAGACTTATTTTTATTCACTCAACTTCCTAATATTTGATTGATGGAAAAATGGCAGAAAACCCAAGAAAAAGCATCCAAGTACCAAGGAGAATGGCCAACATAAATACATCAAATCCCCTTGAAGTCATACCCTTTTCACCCATTGAGTCCTTCCTTGGTTTGAAGAATACCAAGCCACCCATTTATTAAGAAGTTGATTAGAAAAAAGGGACTATATAGTTCCAAGCTAAGGGAGATCACAAAGTTGAATGGATGAATGGACGACATGGACTCATTACCTATTTTATCAAAAGAACCATATCATAATATCAGCATCATAATTTAGAGGTAAAAACCAAACCTTAGTAATCAATAGTGTATAATTCAATCCACCATTAGGAGCACTTATTGTATGACGAATCGAAGTAAATCAACCAAATAAAGAAATAGTAAAAATGTGAACGATGGTGTAAAAAAAAAGAATGATTGAAGAAATGTGTAAAAATATAAAAAGAGCTAAGGGCTTAGAATGGTTAGCATTGGTGGCCATATCCCCCATGACTAAGTTGGAAGGAGGAGATCTGGAATAGCGAGCAAGGTTATCCACCAACAGAGGTAGTATGAGTACTGGCTAATCTAAGCTCATGGAAAGGTTTGGTTTGTTGGACGTTGACCAATAGTTTCTTATCTGGGCTCTCAAATTTGTATATCATCATGGCCCTTGAAGGAAAAGTTGCATGGATGACATAAGGTCCTTCCCACAGTGTTTGAAATTTGGTATGTTGTGGCACATGTGTGGGATTCTAGTAGAGAACCTTATCTCCTGGTTGATATTTAACTTTCTTAATTCTTAGGTCATGATGTTGTTTATTGAAGGCCTTGCATAATTTGTTAGATGACAAGGCAGCTAATCAGTTCTCATCTAGTAGGTTAAGGATCATTAGCCATTTTTTTTTGTGTTAGATCAAGGTCAAGGTTGAGGTCACATGCTATGGATAGTGTACAGAGCTTAGTTTGAATGGGAAGCATTGGTAATTTATCGTACACTAACTCATAGGGACAGTAGCCTATTGGGAGTTTCCATGTGGAGTAGTATGCCCAAAGAGCATCATTCAGTTTAGTGCTCTAGTCTCACCTAAACTTGCTAATGGTTCTTCTCAATATCTTCGTAATCTCCCTGTTGGTGACTTTGTGGCTTGACTGTTTGCTTGGGGGGATATGGTGTAGTCAATTTTTTCTCAACCCCTAAGCGTTGCATTAATTTTCGAAAAGTCACACCTGTGAAGTGTGTATCATTGTCTAAAATAAGTGCACGAGGCACACCAAACCTGTTTATGATTTGTTGTTGAAAAAACCGTGCAGTTGTAGATGATGTACAATCCTTAATAGTAGCTACTTCTGCCCATTTTGTAAGGTAATCAACAACAATAATAATATAAGCTTTTCCATTGGACATTGGTGTACTCAACCCCATAAAATCAATTCCCCAAATGTCGAAGGATTCTAAAGGTTGGATCCATTGTTGTGGACCCTCCATTCTAGCAATCATTCCCCCATCATGTTGACAGTTCTCACAAGATCAGATGAAATGATGGACATCTAAAAATAATGTAGGCTAATAATATCCTACAAGTAAGATCTTAATGGCTATTCATCTCTTGGTGTAATGACCCCCACAAGGACCCTCATGAGCATCTTGGAGAACTCGTAATTGATCTTCATTGAGAACACACCATCGAACCAAGCCATTAGGACATACTTTGTAAAGTTGCCCATTGTTTCTATAAAATACTTGGCTTGGTGAAGAAACTAGTGTTTCTTTTTAGCATCAAACCCTTGTGGTGTTTGTTGTGTAAGGAGATAGGTGAGGATGCTACTATACCAGTTTGTCTCCATGGTTAATTGATCATGCACTACACCTATAAAGAGGAGTTCATTTCGGAAAAAATTAGAAATTGGATACTCATTCTCTTTGTTGTCCCATTATAACTAAGATAAATAATCAGCAACTACGTTCTCGGTGCCTTTACGATCAATCATTGTAAGATCAAACTCTTGTAAAATTACAAGCCATCGTATGATGCGTGGGCTTACCGTTTCTCGGTGCCTTTACGATCGATCATTGTAAGATCAAACTCTTATCAAATTACAAGCCTTTGTATGATGCAAGGGCTTACCATTGGTTTATTCATTAGGAACCTTATTGCACTATGATCTATATGTACAAATACCTTATAGCCCAAGACATAGTGCCTAAATTTTTCTAGTGCAAACACTATAGCCATTAATTCTTTCTCTGTTGTAGTGTAGTTGAGTTGTGCACCAGCGATACTTCTACTTGCATAGTGGATGTAATAAGGACATTTGTGGTCATATAACTATTTAAGTATGGCTCCTAAAGCATACTTGGACGCATCAGTCATTATGTGGAATGGTCTGAACCAATCAGGGACTTGTAGAATGAGTGTTTCTACGAGCTTCTATTTTAAGGTTTGAAAAGCTAGTTCGCATTCCTTGGTCCATTCAAAAGGTACATCCTTTTTCGTTAGTTCAACCAATGGTTTTGCAACCTTTGAAAAGTTCTCAATAAACCTTCCGTAGTAGCCAATGTGTCCAAGGAGACCAGATATCTTTTACAGTTTCTGGTTAATGGGTAATTCCTTGGATAACTTTGATCTTTTTGGGGTTTACCTCTATCCCTATTCATGAAATTTTATGCCCTAGTACAATGCCTTCTTGGACCATCAAATGGCTTTTCTGCCAGTTGAGCCTTAAATTAGTTTCTACACATCATGTTAATACTTGCTCTAACTGGTCCAAGGCTTGATCAAAGTTTGCTTCGTAGGTGGAGAAGTCATCCATGAAGACCTCCACACCGTTTTCTATCTACTACTGGAATATGCTTAGAACTAATCATTGAAATGTTGTAGGGGCATTGCACAAGCCAAAGGAAATCTATTTGTATGCAAATGTTCCCCAAGGACTGGTGAACGTAGTCTTGGCTTATTCTTCTAGGGCTATTCATATATGGTTGTATCCACTGTACCCATCCAGAAAACTATAGTAGCGATGCCCTGCAATGGTTTCTAAGACTTGGTCAACGAATGGCAATGGAAAGTGGTCTTTGAATGTTGCCATATTCAATAGCCTAAAATTTATGCACACCCTCCATTTGCCTCTTTGGGCACTATAACTAAGGGGCTAACCCATTCGCTATCAGCAATGGGGTAGATGAACCTAGCTTTTAGAAGCTGTTCAATTTCTTCATTAACTACTTGCTTCAGCTTTAGGTTCAATTGCCTCTACAGCTGTCTTCGAGGCTTCATGGAGGGGTCAATGTAAATCCTATGTTGGCATATCCTAGGATCTATTCCAGTTAATTCAGGATATGACCAAGCGAATGCTTTCGACCATTTATTTATTACTTCCAGCAGTCTTTCATTTTGTTGAGGAGCAATCTTTGCGTTAATAATTACCAGTTTTCCATTTTTAAGAAACTTGTATTCCATACTAGTGGGCAATGGTTTTAGCTCAAGGGGATCTTGCTTAAACTTATTAAGGATTTCCAACTTCCAACAGTTGATATTTTCAAGGTCAAGACTTGGAAGTTGATGATGGACTTGCTCTAATGCATCTATGCTATTAATGTAAGTGCAAGTCAAACCCTCAATTGGTTCCATGCATATAGTTGAACTACTCTCTTGACTAGCTATTAGCCACTAGGTGCCTTCCTGTCTTGTGGCTGGTACATACATGCATCTTTGTATATTAGTCACTTGTGCACACTGATTACATGCAGACAATGTTAAACATTGTACGAACCAAGACTTTTGCATGCAATTACACCCTAAGTCACTGTATGCGATGCATGGAACTTTCTTCTTCTCGATCTTTCCAAATATATTTTCCTTCAATATTTGCAAGAAAAGATTTCAGATTCGTAGGCATGTGTTGACTGTGCTTATCCATGCTCTTCCCATTATGATTGGGAAGTCCCCCTTACCGTTGTTCATTTGAATCACTAGGAAGTCGGTTAGATACAACCACCCACAAAAAATGGTGACAATGTTCTCCACTAGTCCCAATGGGACAGTGATGGACTGGTCAACCAACTCTAAACGAATGTTACTCTTTTTTAGTAGAGGCAGGTTCAAGGCCTTGTACATTTCTTGAGAAATCAAGTTGAGACTAGAACCTGAATCCAAAAGAGCTTTACATGGCTCATTTCCAATGATTTGTAGATATACTAGAGGACTCCCAGAATCAAATAATTTCCTAGGAAGATGACCAACTTTTATCCAATCGGTGATAACATGAGTTAACATGATTGTATGTGTTGAGCACGGTTTTTGGGTTGAAGGGAGCTCCGAAGCTTCAAGTGAGAGTGAGGCAGTTGAAGAATCAGTCGCTTATGGTTGCAAGGGCTTAGTTGGACTGTTGGTTCTAAAGAAAGGTCTTTTCTTCATGTGGTTGTCAGAACCAACAACAGGTTGAGGGTTAACAACCCTTGTGATATTACATTACTGCGGTTGGGTAGGGATTTCACCTTGCATAGATGGAGCAGGTGGTAATGGAGTTAAGGGTGGAAGAGGTGCAGCCGGATGAGAAGGATGGTATGCTTGTGGAACATCACCCCTAGGAGGAGTCCTATAGTACTCATGAGCTTGGTAGTGAGGTTGAGGAGTAACGTGACCAGTAGAGTCATGTGGAGAGACTGGATACTACACGTAATATCCATACGGGTCAAGTTGCCAGTAAGGATACTATTGCTGTGGTGGTGGCATTCCCCATGATTGTGGGTATTGCCACTATTGATACTGCTCGATTGGTTGTGGTGGAGTTCCACTTGGATAATATGTTAAGGCTTGGTGGAACTGCCTTAGGTTACCTTGAGGATAAGGTAACCTTTGGGGTGTCTACCTTTTGTTTAATCATGGGTTGAGTGCAGACACCCCAGACTCTTGCAGATGTAAGCTTATAGGGCAACATCCCTTAGGATGGTCATATTGGCATATCTCACATCCACTATCATTTTCTATATCTAAATCCACAACCTGTTCAATGATGGCAATTTTGCCCTTACCCTTGTTACGTGCATGTTTAGTTTCTCTCTTTTTTCTTTTTTTGCGATCACTACCTTGCTCTCTAGACTCCTCTACTATTTTAAGAATAGTTTGAAATCTATCATCTAGAGAATCCCACATTTGGTCTACCTTTGCTGATACTTCTGATGTTAATTTTTGGATACGAAAGCTTTTCTTATTCACCATCTCTTCAAATGGTGACTCTTCTTCATCCTCACAAAATATTACTCCCCTCTTTCGAAGGGAAGGATCTCTGTTATATTCCTCCGCACTCTCTCTTTTCCTTAACTCACCTTCTTCTTTAGCAACTTGCTCCAATAATCTTTGAACTTGATGGATCCTAAGCTCGGATAGTCTTCCTTGGGCATAAGTCCCAAGGGTTCTTTGCATTTCATGCCTAAGCCCATCTACAAGATGGCGTAGTTGATTCCTCTGTGAATAACCATGGCCAAGACAATGATGTAACAGTGCATAATATTGGGGCATGATAGCATCCAAGTGTTCATGTCCTCCTTGTTTCCAACCTTTGATTTGCCTTCATAGGTTGGACACTCAGGAGTACGTTTGGTACTTATCATTGAAAAATTCTAACATGGTACTCCACCTACAAATGGATTCCGGTTCTAAGGACTGGTACCAGCTTTCCATTCGCTTTCTATGTTTTGTAAGGCACATGCATCATGAAATGTGATGAGACACGACTTACACTAGGCCGCGATATCGCATCCCATGCGATATTGCGTATGCGATATCGCGTCCCGCCGCCATTTCTATAAATAAGAGGTGGCACTCCCCTTATTTCCCAATCCTGGCTAGTGTAGCGAAGCTCTGGCAGATTGATCACTCCAGAGTTAGAATTTTTCCCCATGTGCCCGCAGTAGGAGTCCTAGAGTGAACGGCTCTTTATTCGAGCAGCTTGTAACCTGAACCCAAGTTGTGTACGGCAATAAAGACGAACTTGTTTGGATAAACCTTGCAGCACGTGGTTTCATTTATTGCTTTATTTCCTGCTTTCCTAGTGCGTTCAAGTACGACTTGATTACGAGCGTCTACGGACGTGTACGGCTAGTCAAGGAATCGGCTGCTTGACGCAATGCATGAGTACGACTCAATTACGAGCATTGGATGCTTGGTAACCCAGTAGCGTATTCCAGGATTCTGCGCTTGGTAACTCCCGGGTCTGATGTGTACGGCTAGTTGAGGAATCGGCTGCTCATTGCTAGGCTAGATCGTGTGATAAGTACGACTTAGTTACGAGCACCCACGGGTGTGTACGGCTGGCTAAGGAATCGGCTGCTTATCACACGTAGGCTAAATAGGTGCCTCAGTACGACCACTTCGAGCACTTGCGTTACGTGTGGCGATCCCAGTAACGATTAGCGTTTGGTAAGCTGCAGTTGCATAGTTCAGGGTGTGTCCGGCAAGTGGGAACGGATGCTGACGCTAGTTAAATTAGACTTAGATCTTAGTTAGAGTTAGTTTAGTTTTCTCAACCCTTCTCCTGGTAGCATAGAAGATAAGCCAAAAATACCAAAAAAATCACATACCTCAGACTTGCTTAACCATACACCGTGACACTTACAAGCAAGCCTGGGAAGATAACGAATGATTAACCCCAAGTGTTTCTTGTGGCATTAAGGCATTTAGTCTGCGGAGTTCGACTGGATCGTGCGTGTACGCTCATTTCGTATGGTGGGGTGTAGGGGTACCTCGCCACTCATCAAAATGCTTGTAGATGATTTTGAGGATCAGCATTGTACCCCCCTTCAAATCGTGGAATGTTGTTCATGTCTAATCTCTTGATCCTGTTATCTTTTTGGTGCCTTGTTGGGATTCTAACAGCCTCAGGTATGTCTAGCATACTTCAAGTACCAAGTAAGGGTTCATCGTGATCATCCCGTCTATCGCATCTATGATGCCTATGTTGTTCTCTACTCTCCCTTCTTTCATGGTGTATTTCTCTAGAGTTCCCTCATCCCATTTCTTGACTATTTTTTCTATGACTCCCACTTCGCTTACCCTTATCCTCATGGTCTTTTTCCTTGTGACTGTGTCCAGATCCTGAAGAAGAGGGTGAAGGAGATAATGAAGGTGAAGAAGAAGGAGAACCATCACCATGTTGGTGCCCACTTCCTTCTCTTCGATGGTCGTGGCCCCGATCACGATTACGATCGGAATGTTCATCTTTATCATGTGTTCATATTCCTTTTTTAGACCCTTTGTGTCTGTCGGTACCAGAATCCAGGTTATGGATAGTTGAGTAAAGATTATGATACACAACCCCTTAACCAAAGTCAACGGGAGGAATATCATTGTGTGGGTGATTGCCTGAGGTAGGTTCATCACCCTCATTTTTGCTTAGGACATGCAGGATGTTTTGTGATAACTTTTCCTTCATGGATTCATGATGTCTCTCCTATTGTAAGTCCCTTTAACGTTGTGCCTCCATGGCTTGATACTCTCTCAAGTCATGATCATGCACAAGGTACTCTACCTATAAGTGCTGCATAACAATTCGTGTGAGATCACGAAGAAGCATGCCCGAGATAGAGCGATCAGGAGGTAACACTATGTTGCCTTCTAAATCTCACCAACACAGTTGTTTATCCTGGTCGAGGATAAAGGTAAAGTTTAGTACATATTCATTGGGATGAATATATACCACACGAAACTGTTGAGGGATTGGCAGATTATCATGTGTACTATGCCTCCGATTATTCCCTGTATCAGACCTAGCTCGTGAAACACTTTCGTATGAAGAAGGAGAAATGATTTTCTATTCAATATGCAATGTATTCTTATTTATGATTTTTCTTTAACCAATCCCAAGGGTTCGTTCCAATGATGTGAAAGATTTCCTAAGTTCTTGTTAGCGCACAAACAACAAAGTCCCCAACAACGGTGCCAATGATGAGCAGTGAGGTATCCCTACGCTCAACCATACTAATACGAGCATCCATGCACGATCCGGTCAAATTCTAAGGACTAAGTGCTTATGTGCCTTTGTGGAACAAGAATGGGTTGATTAATCATTGTCTTTCCAAGCTTACTTGTATGTCACGATTGTATGGTTAAGTAAACTTGAGGCATATGATTTTTATACTTTTATGTGTTTTTATGTCCTGCTACTAATAAAGGAGGAGAGAGATAACTAAGTAACTAGTTTAATTCGACTACTTATTAACTAGGCTCTAACTGATCCTAACACCAGTATCTATTCTCACTTGCCATACACATCTTGAATCAGTGCAACACTACTGGGATTACCAAACGCTAATCGTTACTAGGTTACCAAGTGTTATACACATGCTTGAAGTGATTGTACTGTGTGTGTGCTTACTTAGGAGAGTTGTAGGGTGAGAGAGAATCATTAATTAACTAAGGAAAGCATTAAGTAACAGTAATTAACATTAATTAATCTATTTTGAATGCTGTAAGGTTTATCACAAAGTTTGTCTTTATTGCCAAACACAAGGTGTGCTCAGGTACACAATGCTCGAACAAAGATCTGTTTGCTTTATGACTCCTACTGTGGGAACACAGAAATAATTCTAACTTTGAGAGGGAGAAAAGGCAAGAGTTTAGGTAAGGGACTAAGACTAACTATGCAAACCAAGTGCACCCACCTCTTATTTATAGGCAACGAGGCAAGCTGCAATATCGCGTACGTGATATTGCATGGAAGGCCACGATATTGCGGCTCATCACTATTGAACAATGGAAAGTAAAATCTAACTAGCCTACATGTGATGGGTGTTCGCTCTTAATCATTCGTACATGCCTTGGACTTCATGAGACTACTTCTAGAATTGCCAAGCATATATCACTGGGTGTGCCAAATGATACACTGCTGGATTACCAAGTACTTACACTTAAACACTCGTGATTAAGGCATACACATTCGGCTTAATGACAAGAATAGTAAATAGCAATAAGTGGAAATGTTAACTAAAGAAAATATTAAATAATTAAACAATTAAATAAATACTTAAAGAAATAATAATCTAAGTGGATACTGCAATGATGGAAGTAATCTCGATCTTTATTTCCAGTCATGTAATGTGTCCAAGTATATCACACACGAACAAAGTTGTCATACGATAACAAACATCACACTGTGGGCATGCACTGGGAATAGTAGAACTTGAATGCAGAAATCTAAGAAAGACTATCAAAAACTGAGAACTAAAACTATGTCCCAACTATGCACCCAAGTGTTGTATTTATAGGCTAGCACGGAAGAGATGATATCGGATATTCAACATTGCTTCTTGGAATTTGATATTGGGGCTCTGATATTAGATATTCGATATCAGGGTTGATAGATTCATGGCTCATCACTATGGTACAAACATGTTGGTCTATTGGTGTTTTTGGCACTTCATCTTTTCAAGTGTTGGTCACTTGGCTAATGTGTTTGAGGATCCAACACTTAGCTCCAAGGTTTCTTTGGCCATTAGGCTCCTTCCTTTATATGTTTGGAGCTATTGGTTTGGACTTTTGAGGCTTCATTGACCATTTGGCTTCTTGGTAGTTTACTTTCCTATTGTTCTTTTTTGGGGGGTGAACCTTCATTGGGTTTCCTTGCCAAAGCTAGTTTTGATTTAGTTTTCCCATTAAGTGAGATGTGTTACACTTGATGGAATAGATGGTTTCACATTGAATGAGGTGTGTTACATTCAGTGGACTTGATGGTGAAGCACAGCAAAGGGATTTCGTATGGCCATTGTGCATGAGTGTTAAACATCAGTCAACATTGTCATCCAAGGTAAGAAGGGTTATAATCAGGCTATGAGGTTGGGCTCAAGGGAATGGTAATGAAAATGGTGTGGAACAAGTACTCTTGGCATGACAAGACAAACTCATTGGATCTTGCACATCAAGTTTGCGTGGTGACTTGCCACTGTGATGAGTTGCACCTCTATGATGACTGTAGGCTTCATCCTACAAGAACAACTTCAAGAGAACAAGAAAAACCAAGCAAAGAAATCATGTTGTTACAATGAAATACATAAGGCCATGTAGAACAGTTCAGCAGATCTGACTACCGAAGGTTACATGTGTTGCCAGTTTAAGGGCTTGGCAAGCCATGGTGCTAATTTAAGGCCTCTGCAGGCCATGGAAAGATGTCTCTCTATCGTGCAAAGATGTCATGCAAGCTCGATTGTTGTAGACCATCGAAATCGTCAACATTAGTTGTTCGTTGCAACTTGTCAACAATAGTAAACTATACAACAAGCAAACATGTGAGTTTTAGATGTAATTAGTGCTATGTAATGGCTTTAATGTTGCATTTCAAGGGCTTGATGAGGTTCATAAGGCTTAAGTTTTGGTGAGGAACTTGGTCCTATGTGTTTTCTCCTTACCCTCTTGGTCTTACATGGGGAACTTTGACTAAGGGACTCTTCGTGATGTTTCAAGTTTCAAGGTCAGTGGTAGTCAAGCTATCTTAGGGTGTTATGGTTGTATAGTAAAATGGTTTTAGGCTTAAGGATTAGAAATTTGGTCTAACAACATCACAAGAGGGTCTTATTTAGGCCTTAAGGCAAGTCGAATCTGCTTATTTATTCTTTTAGCTCATTCCTACATGACAACATAAGCGCATCAAGTGGTACTTGCATAATGAAATTGTTAAACCATATAAAATACATTAATAATAATGCAAATATGAGCCAAAAGACATTAACCCAAAGGCCAAACGAGGTTCAAATATGGTCAACAAACATTATAATAGGTGGGTTAAGGCAAATACGGTGTAATAAAAGGACCAAATGACATATGTGTTGAGGCCAACCTCACCCATGTTAGGCATAGGGCCTTGTTTGAACAAGTTTTATAAAAATAAAAAATAAAAAATAATATAAAATTAAAATATTAAAAATAGAGCACCATGAGCTTGCACATGGCCACTGTCCATGTGCTGGTGGGCTTCGTTGGACCATAAAAAAAATAGATTTTAAAATGTTGATCAAGCATCCACCCATGACTTATGACCCATGATGATTATCCTGTTTTGTTGTTTTTCTTTTGCAGCGATATGAAGAAAAAGGCAGAAATAATTCACAGCAAAGGTGGCTGGCAATTTAGGGTTAGGGTTTTCTCAAAGGTGGCTGGCAATTTAGGGTTAGGGTTTTCTCCTGCAGGGCCGCTATAAAGAGGGAGGAAGCTAGAGTTTAGAGGCAATGAGAGGGGGAGCCGGCAGCCAACGCCTGTGCCTATTCTTTGACAACGATCAGGGGATTTTCAGTTCACCACCGGAGAGGATTTTTTGTTCAAATAGCGAGCATTTTTTTTATTTTTGTTGTTCAAGAGCCGCAAGTCTCTCGTAGGATTTTTCTGTTCAAGAGCTGTAAGTCTCTCATGCATGAAACAGACGCATTTAATTTTGATTTTTATATGTTTTTCGAAACATAACAGAACGCTCCTAAAATCAAATTTAAGTTTTTAATATTTTGTTTAGAATATTGTTATTATTGTTTTGTCACATAGCTTTTTCCAGCTAAGACTATTCCAGTTTCCGTACCCATACGGGAGACGCCCTAGGCAATAGTCTCCTAAAACGAGTTTTCACAAGCGTGTCCAAAATTTACGCATCAACAATATGATATGGTCAAACAAAGGTCAAATGATGGTCAAAGCCACATAAAATAATGTCAAATAAGACTGATGTCATATAACATCAAGTAATATCAAACCAAACCCACAGGGTCACATTTTGCCAGTTTTAAGCCTTGGTGGGCCGTGGGGTTTTTTATAGCAATTGCGCGACAACCGCGAGGGTTTCTTGTTTCGGTGGGCGAGGGTTGGGGGTTTGTGCCATGATCAAGTTGGCCCGTTCCAGTCGTGTGATGACTGGCCAAGCCTTGATGGCACATGGCATGGAAACAAGGCTTTGTTAAACATGCGCACTCCACATTCTATGCATTGTAATTGGCTTGGTATTTATTATTTTCGTCGTTTCATGCAAGTGTGGTCGAAAAGGTCAATCGACCAGTTAATGAAGAGTTGCTAGACAGCTCGTTACGCCATCCAAATTAGAAATCCAACTGAGATCGGTTACACACAGTGAACCGATTTGTGTGATATAGTGAACTAGAAGTGATTGGAAGGAAACGGATACAGAAAAACTGTAGATACATTGTCTTTGTATTTTTTTCATGAAGGGGATGGATGTCTGGGTAAGCGAAACTCGCGTTGATTGCGCCTGGAATTGCGGTAATCCGACGTGGATTTCAAAATTTGAAGCCTGAAATCACGATCAAGGAGTTCAAAACTTCCGCAATTCGAGGTGAACGTGGATTTCCAAATTTGGATAAGCCTGAAATCACGATCAAGGATTTCAAAACTTCCGCAATTTGAGGTGAACATGGATTTCCAAATTTGGATAAGCCTGAAATCACGATCAAGGATTTCAAAACTTCCGCAATTCGAGGTGAACGCGGATTTCAGAATTTGGATAAGCCTGAAATCACGACCAAGGACTTCAAAACTTCCGCAATTCGAGGTGAACATAGTATTTTATGGAGCAGAAATTCGTCCTGGAAGTTCAACGTTGTTGCCTATCTTAGAACAAATTCACCAACATTTGAATCATGGTGTCCATACCGAATTGGTTTTACTCTACCTACAAATCAAGTTGTATTATTACTATCAAAATTTAGTACAAATGCATAGGTGAAATATAGACTCTGCTATAATATCAATGACCTTCATCCTGAGTCATTTGATGAGCAATAAATGAGCTTGCTGGACTCACTGGGCTACGCAATACCTAGGAAATAAGCTGTATGCATTTCAACATAAACCCATCCACTTATACCAAATACATTCGCAGCGCCGAGTATCTGCATGGTAAACGGGCGTATGAACCGAGCTGGTCCAAGATATGTTACACAACCCAAAATAAAATTCCTAATAATTTTTGCAAACATGAATACTGTCTTTTCACAAAGACAGCGGCTGCGAGTAAGCACGTAAGCTACCCATCCTTATTCGTCATTTTATTTTGAATTTTGGTTGAAAATGCTGGCAATGTTGCTTTCACGTCATATCATGCTTTCCGTTTCCGTCCCCTTCCTCATGGCAGGTATATGCCATGACGGTGCAACGATGTAGTTAACGTAAAACTTTTCGTGTTGGCTTTTGATGGATTTACGGTGTTTGGCGTGGAGCCTACGCAGGTCTTCGTGGCCCTTGAAATTTTGTTTTTTTCACATAGCTTCGCTTTCTTCCCAGGGTAATTTTGTAATATAACTTTCTTCACTTACGAATTGTCCCCACAAGGCTTGGGAAATAATTGAAATCAAAAGTTAGAATGAACACACTTTTCTAACTTCTTCAAAATTATAAAGTTAGATTGTAAATGCCATGAATTTTGAGAAGCAGATGATGGCAAACATGATCAAAATCGCTGCAATTTTTTTATGTATTGCTGCGATCATAACAGGTTTCCTGTGTGAACCATGATTAAGGTGTGTTGTTGGGCAGGAACTCGAAACTCCTATGGAAAGGGATCGACTTTGAAGTATTGTTACTTTTTCAACTGGCTGGATCATTGGAGATCCTTTTGACGAATTGGATTTTTACATATTTACTGAGATTTAAATATTTTACTTGAAGTGTTTTGCTAGCTGCCCTCACCGGGACATGATGGGTTGAAGCAAAATTAGTTATCCCAGCGGTTTGTGTCTGTAGCATAGGTAAGGTGATGATAATTGGTGGTATTGTGGCAGAGGGAAGATCGTTGAAGTTGGTTTCTGAAGTAGCAAGGCCATGGATGCCGCAGATGCAGCCTGCAAGCACTGTCCTATCCTTCCAAGAGAGCGTAGGCCAACGCAAAGGCTAGGGAAGGGAAGGCAAGGGAAAGAGAGTGCTGCCGGTCTGCTCTGTTGGCCCTTGGCTTGAGGAGCGTCACCTTCTGCGCATGCATCGGCCTACGACTAGAATTGCAAAAACAGGATTGAGGGAATTCTGGGCATGTTCTGGCAGGGTTTTGGGTTATTCCGGGATCAATATTATCAGTTTTTGGGTAGTACTGCCTATCTTGAAGTGGACTACACTGGTCCTAGGCAGGGACTACGCTGACCTGGGATAGTCCCAACATCCCACTAGCGTAGTTAGCATCCAAAAATTGGAAAAAACGAGTTTTATTGTTAAAGTTGACTCCGGACCCCTAAACGTGAACTCTTAAGTTGTTTTCATCAATTCTTTGGCAAATTTGGGTAGACTACGGTTGTCCCAATTTCCCATCAGCATTCGGAAAAATTAGAATAATTAAGTTTTGCTGTCAAAATTCCGGTAGGCCCTAAAACTGAACCGTGGGCTGCTTTCATCAATTTTTAAACAAGTGACTATGCTGGGCCTTGGCATAGACTGCACTAGCTCAATGTAGTCTCAATTTCTCATCAACGTAGTCCGGGCTTTGTGGTGGATCTCATGGTCAAACACATTCTGGTGTGGTTCCAAGGTTTTTTCAAAAGTTAATTGGAGTTATTTGTAGTTAATTTTAGCATTTTTCATGTAGGCTACACTGGGCAGCGTCTAGAGTAATTAAGAGTGTTCTCAGTGTAGTCCATCCAATTGCAATAGTTCCAATGCTTCTCATGCCATCCGGTACTTCATCATGAAAAAATTCCAAACTACCCATATTTGTAAGAACTTCTGTTGCACCAATCATGAAAATTTGAGGTACTTGTCAAAATATCCTCATGGGTGGCAGAGACCCATGGTAAAGATCTTTACTAATCTAAGCCTTATCATTTCAACAAGTGCAGCATAGGTGATTGTTAGGATGGAAATGAACATTCCAATGCCTATTCATTGTAAATGTGTGAACCCTCTTGGATGGCCAGTGTATTTTTGAGACAACCGGAATAAAAAATTGATCATAGAATGCACATTAACAAGCTGAGTGTGTTTACTACGTGTATATATATGCTGCAGGAATGGTTATTCATTGTCTGTCCATGGAAGATTGATAGTGTTGTGGTTTGGTTACAAACAATGTTTATAATAGTTCCACTAATCCAGAAGGGAAGAATGCCAATCAGTATCTTTAACTCCTCCACGTGAGTTACCGGTGTCATATGCCAGGTATTTCCCAATTTTATTGCACCTTTTTTTTTTCCTTTTTTTACTGCAGCCTTGTCAAAGGATCTAAGCTTGTGTGGCTAAGTCTTATTAGCCATGTAATTCTGCTTTCCTTTGATGATTCTTACAATAGCGTTATATCGGAAGGTACTGCAATTCTCCATTTTCGAAGGCCACGCCCTGGAGTAATGGTAACCAACATCCCTCACTTGGCAAAATGGGGGCTTAAGTGCTGCTACGAATGATGACAATGCCATTGTGCCAGTTCCAGCAGGATAAATCACACTAAAGATAGAAATTCTCCTGAATCGGCCCAGGGATGAATCAGCAACGTAACCTCCAATGAGTGGGATAAGAAAACATATTCCGGTTCAGTTGGAGGTGTTGTTAGAGGCTACAGTGGCACGCATGTTGAAACCCTTTTTTCTTGCAGGTGCACCCCCTTTTTTTTAGTTGTGCAGGTGTTCCTGCAGATGGTGGCTGGCAATTCTAGATCTGGGCATGGTGGCAGCAGGGGACGCCAGATCTGGGCGCAGCGAAGGCGGTGCAGCAGACGGGAGTTGCTGCAGCTTTGAGGCAGCAGTATGGAGTGGCATGCGACGGGGGAGGGCCTGTGCAGGGCGGCCACACGGCAGGGGGGCACGCAAGCCAGGGAAAAGGTGCCGGTGGCAGGATTGCTGTTACTACGCTAGCGTAGTTAATAATTTTTTTAAAGTCTCAGGCCATTTTGAGGAGATTTTTGCCATTTAAGGAGATTTTGCCAAATTCTGTAAATTATGTTTTTATGTTTCACTATATCTTGTAATGCTGCAGTCCTGAGCCAGATATGGATTTATCTTTCATCTTATTTATGCAAAAGGGTCTGAAGCAAGGGCAGGTCTTGGAATTTTAAAACATATTGCAGCACCACAATCAGTTCCCGGAAAAATACATGATAATATTGTATCCAAAGAAACAGAGCAACAGAAAACTACTTATATTAATTTCAAAATGATATATAAAGTTAAAGGTGCTGCTTCTCTATAATCGCCTACAATGTTTGGTACCTAGCCATGAATGTAGTGTGTTTTGGGAATGATATTTGTAATTTTGAATAACCCATTTACATCATTTCTTATACAAAATTGATAACTTGTGCTTTTCTTTTGCCATAGTTTGTTGTCCATGAGGATAGATAAGCTCACATACGTTTGAGTTAGTAGGAAGGGGTTTCTTGTTGCATCTTTCTATAGTAAAAAAGGATATATCAAATCTCCAACATAATTTAGTTGTGCATACAATAGACCAAAGACCACCCGCCCAGCTTCATCATTTCAAAATTTATAACTATTTATCATTAATATAATGACCACTATCAAACATAGCCCATCATTAAGGGTTAAATTTTGTTTTGTTGATCTTTCATTTCTACACTTTCTACTAGGAAAAATTACCCAAAAGCCAATGATTGGATTAAAATTGACTCATCCATGAACATCATCATTTCTATTATTTATATTAAGGGTCAAATTTTGTTTTGTTGACCTTTCATTTCTACACTTTTGACTAGGGAAAATTACCCAAAGGCCAATCATTGGATTAAAATTTACTCATCCATGAACATCATTATTTCTATTATTTAATGAATAATTATATTAAGGGTCACATTTTTTTTGTTGATCTTTCATTTCTACACTTTCAACTAGGGAAAATTACCCAAAAGCCAATGATTGGATTAAAATTGACTCATCCATGAACATCATCATTTCTATTATTTAATGAATAATTATATTTATCATCCATCTTACCTTTGAAAAGAGGGTTGGTTGGGTTTTTGATGAGTAGTGCGTAGACCCTATGCTTAACCATACAAATCACTAAGCATTCACACACGATCTAGTTGAATTCTGTGGACTTATAACCTTCCAAGTACATTGGTCTCTAGGAAGTGAAACTAACCGTTGTAATCGTTGTCTTTCCTATTACACTTGTGAAATGCAAAGGTATGGTTAAGTGCAACTAAGGTATATGATTTTTATCATTTTTTGTGTTTTATGTTCTAAGTCGCCTAAGAATAAAGAATGATGAATAAAGAAATTTAATTGCTAATTTAATCTAACTAGCTAACATTTAACTAATCTTAATATAAGCATTTGTTCCCACTTGCCATACACATCTTGAGAATGTTTAACGTTTAACGTTACTAGCTTACCAAACATTAAGTGTTACTAGGATTACTAAGCATTAAGCGTATGCTCAAAGTGGTTATACTTATGTGCTTAATTAATTGCTATTTAATCTAGCTTAATTAATTACTTATTTACTTAAAGCATTAAAAGAAATTGCTTAAAATATTAAATGCATAAGGGAAATAATTAATCTATTTCAAAGTGTTATAAGGTTTATTAGAAAGCTTGTCTTTATTGCTGCATACACTATCATGCTCAGGTACAACAATGCTTGAATAAAGATTTGCACACTCTTTGACTTCTATTGTGGGCACTTAGAAAAATATTCTAACTTTTGGGAAGAAAAACTACTAGAGCTTCGCTACAACTTATGAAAGGAATGCCTTAAATGCAATTGGTGAGCATGTATTTATAGGCGAAATAGGAAGCCCCATTAATGAGTATGCATCAATGAGTCAAACTCTATGGTGATGGGATCATGTCAACAAGATCTTGTTGGTAGGATTGTGTCAATGATAGTCCATCAATGTGGCCAACCAAATGACTCATCATACCCCCATGACTGAATGAAAAATCGTTCTTTAGTTCTTTACAAAAGTTGGAAAGGTATGGAATTATTGACATACAAAATAAACACATGAACTACACAACAAAAAACTTAGTGCCTAGAGTGTACAATTTTACATTGATTACAAAATTTTGGAGTTCAGGATGACAAATTTGAACACCACAACTGATGAGTGGCGAGGTACCCCTACACTTAACCATACAAATATGAGCATTCACGCATAATTCGGTCGAACTCCGTAGACGGACTAGTTGTGGTATCTAGATAGCTACACGTTAATTACAGTTCATTGTCTTCCCACCCGGACTAGTATTTACTTGGTCATGTATGGTTTAGTCCAAAGTGAGGCAAATGATGTGATCCTAAATTAGCGCTACTCCTAGAGACAATGGAAAATAAACTTGTTGTAAGCTAATAGGTGATGAGAAGTAAAATCTAAACTAGCCTAAGTACGATGAGCATCCGTCCTTAATTATCCGTACACATCTTAGACCTCATGTACTACTTTTGGGATTACCAAGTGCACATTACTTAAGCACTCCTAAATACGCTACTGGGTTACCAAGTAGTTACACTTCAATGTTTGTGATTAAGTCGTACTCATTCTACATTTAATAATAGGAATAGTAAATGATGGTAAAGAAATATTAACTAAGAAAACAATAAATAACAATAACAATTAAACAATTTAAAACTAAGTGAATGCTGCAATGATGGAGTAATCTTGAACTTTATTGTCGATCATGTGCGTGTCCAAGTACGTCACACTCGAATAAAGGTTCTGTACAATTACAATCATCACATTGGGACCATGCACTGGGAAAAGAACTGCAATGAATTGAAAATTGACAAAAAAGACTCTACACTTATACTTACCAACTCCCCCATTCCTGTGCGCCCAAATGTGTATTTATAGGCTTACATAAGAATCACGATATAATGTATTCAATATCATTACCCAGGCTATGATATCGCGTACCAGATATCGGGGCATGACAAGACACAATTCATCATACCCCCACGACTTAATAACAACTTGTCATCGAGTCAAAAAAAATGAGAATGGGTTCGATTGATTACACATTGGATAGGTATGAGATTATTGACTAACTAGGAATTACTCATGTCGTAGTGTGAAATTGAACAAAACAAAATTGGGACACAAACATAGAATTTACAAAAAACAAAATTTGCTGAAACTCATGTTGTTCCTAGTGGTGGTGGCTCCTCCATGGGTCACTTCCCCTTATCTTGTGCTCCAGGTTTTGGAAATGGATTTCTCTAAAGAAGTGCTTGGAGCTTTTCTTCCTCAGTTCGGGGATCTTGTGCTGTTCATGCTGTGCTCCAATGTTTGATGGAGTTGGCACCTCCCATGGGCACAGCAATTTCAAAAACATCTGATTGGCCTTGACATACCAAGCTGCAAACAACCATTGTTCCTCTTCATAGGCTATAGCTTTGTATTTGTATTCTTGATAGTCCATGAGCCGTTGAGCCAAATCCGATGTGACATCCTTCTATCCTTGGTAGTTGGTTTTGACCACCTCTAATTCAGAATTTTCCACTTCTAATTTCTGCAGCGTCTTCTTGTGTTAAGCAAATTCTATTTCATACTTTGCATAGGTGGTTGCTACCTACTTTTCCAATTCTGTTCTTGGGTGTCCTACTGTCAACATGGCCAAGTTGGCATACTGTAGGTTTGTCAACTCTATGTATTCTGTGACATCTTGTATCTATAGGTCTTAGCTTTTGAGTTCTACTTAGTGAGCGAAGGCATAAGTATCCAATATGGCCTGCAAATTAGCATTTTGAGCACTGAGTGTGTTAATGTGAGCTTTGGCCATATGGATTTCTTTTTCTACCACCTGTTTGTACATTCCCACATAATCTCTAAAGTACTCCTTAAGCTTCTCATGTCGCTTGACCTCATTCTGCCACACGCTTATTTCAATTGCCATCTTCTAACAGATCGTGCGTACCTCCTCCATTGAGAGGATTCTATTTTCTCTAGCCAAGCTATTCATATCCTGGTTGACCCTTATTAATTGTTCTCGTAATTGTTGAAAATTTTCTTCGAAAACATTCTTTTGTTTTTTTACTGTGGTCAACTGGAGATTTTCGATGGCGAGGTGTTTATTTTCTTCTTGCGAGGCTTTGAGTACTTTGGCATGTGCATACATTTGAGCTTGTGCCTTAGAAGCATCCCAATTAGCCTTCTCTTTTTCCTTAGCCACTTTTTTATTCTCTTCCAACAACTTATTCAGTTGATCTATCTGGAAAGATTCTAGCTAGTCTACAAGGATGAATTGGGATGGGTCCCACTGTGTAGCTTGTAGGGTGACGAGCTTTTCTTGGATTCTTTCTAACTCCTTCTCTGCATGCTCGGCGTTGACCTGTGCCATGACCAGCTTACCTTTTGTGGAGATGAGGTTTGACTGTGTTGTTGTGACATCTTGAGGGATGTCAAACAAGGATGTCATCATTTGTCCTATTTATAGCAACCAATCTAGAACATCCTCATGCTCTGTAGGAGTCATCAAGGGACTGGCCAAAGTTTGAGCATCATGTGCTCCTATAAAATCTACTGGTGGCAAAACAGGGACATTAAATAATTCTTTTATGTGGTCTGTGACCACTTCTACTGCTCTCGCTGCATCTTAGTGCTGCATGACCACTACTGTGGCACCTTCACCAGTTTCTAATTGCACCTGAAAAGATGTAGTGTTTCTAGAGATCTGTTGTGACTAGTGTGATTCCCCTTCTCTTGTTTAGATAGATACCTCACCCTATGTGCAATTAATTAAGACCGTGGGTTGTACAACATCATCAATGACCCTAAAGAGATTGGCCTCATCATGGCTTCCCCAACTGACTATTTTAGCGATGGCCCTGAGATGGCTCATCAATGGTTGATAGTCGTGGTGCTTGGTCTTGTTGGCTTGTAAGTTGTGTGCTGGGCCTTGTTTCCTGTTCCTACTTAGGCTCTAGTTTCTCACTAGAACTTTTCCTTGGGGTTGGTGGCTTCAGTAATTTAGTGAATGAAGCATTTTGGGCCTTTTTGGGGACGTCATTGGTGTACCCTAGAATTCCAGCACGTTGGCACAGCTTCCTGATGAGATAGGGGAAGGGTAATGCAAACTTCTCCATCTTACGTTCTTCAAACTGCCTCAAAATTTTTGTAAGATATAGATGGGGTAGGTTGGCATTAACCTTGCCCATCAAGATGGCACTTCCTCTAGCCACATATGTGGAAATTTTGTTTAAACTTTTTGTTGGGAAAATGTGATATGTGCCAATTTTGAAGTAGATTCTCTCTTCAAGTGTCAACTCTCCATATGCTTTATCTTCCTTGCTATACACCCTTTTCAACCATATCTTCCGTGCATTAGCATTAGAACGAGTGGACAAGTGAGCAACTTTTGGCCCTGTATTCAGAAGATTTAGAACTTCCAAAATGGCTTTGGCAGAGAAATCAACAGAAATACCACCAATATCAACGGTGGTGCCTTCTTCTTTGTTATGCCAAAATTGGTATGTCTCTCCTAGGTACCAATCACCACTTTTAGAGAGAATAGGCCATAGTGGGGACCCTTTAAGTTGGTCCCTGACTGCTTTGGGAGCAAACTCAGTGAAAGGTCCAAAGTTAAGTTTCACAATTACAGCTGTTGACGTGGACCTTTCATGAATTACCTGAACACATTCTGAAGACAATGTGAGATGTTTTTCCTATTCAAGTGCTTCGCCATGTCCTCCTTCAGCATGTCCTAATTGCACACTAATAGGAGGTTCCGAATAAATACTGAATGATTATGCCTCCTATTCTGTACATTGCTCGAGAGATGCCTGGCCTTTGCCTCTCTTTGGCCATTTGGATGCACCCTGAGATGGTCCTCCTTACTGTCCTCTTTTAGGGACCATCTGTAATCACACGGAGTCATCTATTAGTAAGGCTATTTACAAAAGTTGATTTATACCTTACTTCCTACCTTAATAAATTCATTTCTTATCTAGTGTGATTTAGAGTTAGAAAATTTTACGAAAGATTCCCTTAAAATTTTTGATATTGGGCCCAATTTTAATTAGGTGACTCCAGAAAATAATTTTCATGGTTTGGGTGAAGAGATAAAACTAATTTGCCAAACGGTTTAAACATTTTTAAGGTCATTTATCCTTTATGATATCCTTTGGGCAACGATGAATTTTGAAAAAACTACATGCAACTTTGAGTGTACCCTTCTCCCATAACTAAGTCAAACACTCCAGGTTTAGATAGGTTTGATTAGAACGAGAATTAGAGCATTAATGAGCAAGATATGGAAGTTGGAATGATAAGTGCTTAGAGCGTTAGAATTCGTGGAAGAAAATTTCAACAACTTCCCTTGCATGAACAATGAAAATGATGTTGACGTACGCGGTGGGGTCCCTATATATAGTTTTTATAGACATGATATCGCATACCTGATAGCGTGGACTTGCTATCATGTCCTTTTGAAAATAGGGTATTTGGAAAAATTAATAAATTTCCAAATTTCCAAGGTTAACAATGAAGGATTTAAGGTTAATTTGAAAGGTCTAAGGTAACGTCAAAGAGACCTAAGTGCACCAAAAGTATAATGAAGTGGAATCTGGCAATGAAATTCATGAATAGTGATGAGTGGCGAGGTACCCCTATACTCAACCATATGAATGCGAGCGTCTCACGCACGATCCAGTTGAACTCCAAGGACTCAGTGCTTACGCGCCTTATGGAACACTTAAGGTTAATCAATCGTTATCTTCCCAGACTTACTTGTATTATCATGATTGTATGGTTAAGTAAGTTTGAGGTATATGATTTTTATAACTTTTATCTTTTTATTGCCTATGCTAAGAGAGGAAAGGGTGAAGAGAAAAAGTAACTAACTTTCACTAACTAAGCTTTAATCATCCTAGCATCAGTATCCATTACCACTTGTCGTACACGCCCTGAACTAGTGCAACACTATTGGCATTACCAAACACTATTCGTTACTGGGTTACCAAGCGTAGCACACATGCTCGAAGCGGTCGTATTGAATGCACTTAACTAGAAGTTGAGGGTTGAGAGAGATTAATTATCTAAGAAAGCATTTAAGAATTTAACATTAATTAAATCCTAATTAGCTTAGTCCATGCACTACAAGGTTTATCAGAAAGTTCGTCTTTGTTTCCATACACAAATGTGTACTTAGGTACAATTTGCTTGAATAAAGATCTGTTCACTTTGAGACTCCTACTGCGGGCACATGGAAATTATTTTATCTCTGGAATGGTAAAACTGCCAGAGTTTAGCTAATGGTAAAACAATATTTGTAAAATTAAAGAAAAGGAAAAACATTTATTAATTCTGCTCGTTAGAATGGAGGATATCCCCCATAACTAACTTTTGATCATGATGAGAATTAATAAATGGAAGGTTTGGATCCAAGCATTTTGGGAACAATGGAGTCTGATCATATCCAAACCACTGGGTGTCCTTTGATGTGGTGGTTGGAATGTATCCAAATTGGGGTTCACACACTTGATTGAAGTAGGCATAGTGGGGAAAATTATAAGATGTGGTTAATTGATAAGGAGTTGACCCACCATGGCACATGTGACAATAAGATAGTATGCAAGGATCATTATGTCTCCCTATGTGGTTATATTCATTGGGCTGCATGGTAGTTCGAGTATTGATTGGTGGCCCTAATAAGGTAATAGGAGGTGTTGTGTTTGAGGAGGCAAATGCATCACAACATTGAACTTGCACTAGGTTGGAGGATGTAGTGGTTTCGGAAGTGTGTTGTCTCTTTCTTTGGTCATGCCTAAAGAAAGGACACTTTCGATGTTGTGGAGGACCTCCACTACTATTGACCATAGCAACACAAGTAATGTTCGTGGGTTGGTGCTATGGTGCAAAACCTTCTGGCACAACTGGTGGCGATGTAGAAGAAGGTGAAGGTTGAGAATATTGAGGGCGAGGAGAAGTGCAAGGAACATGAGGTGGTGATCTTGTGGGAGAGGACATGGGTTGGTAGTACTTAGGAGAATGATAATCATGTGTTGAGATAGAGGATGTTGACCCAGTTGGGGAAACAAGATGCTGAACTTGATAAGCGCTTGGTTTTGGATGGTATGAAGGGTGTGACTAGTTTGAGGGTGGCCTCCCCCACGACTAGGATTTTTGCCACTGTGATTGAACATGGTATTTTTGTATGAACTCTGGATGTAACATTCCTCCCTAATGCTCATGTAAATGTAAAAATATTGGGCATTGACCTTTGGGATGATCGTACAGGAAAATGTTACATTGATATGTATGATTAGGAGTTGAGTTCTTATCCTTATTCTCTTCAACCCTTCTTTCTGATTGTCTAGTGGTGTTCTATCCTATTTATTGGTTCATCATGGTTCTACCTCTAATAGTGTTGGAATATTCTCCACATCTTTCATGTATCCATTTTGTCATCTTATTGATCTTTGCCTCAATTTCATCTAGTGATTGTAGTATTGGCAAATATGATTCCACCTCCTTGAAGTGAGTTGATTGCTATTTCAAGATTTTGATCCTATTGAAAGCTTTCAACATTCTCCCATTTAGCCATTTCTCCTTCTTCTTTTACTACCTGCTTAATAAGCTCTTAGAATTGGTGGTTTGTAGCTCGTATAGTTGACCTTGGGCATACATCCCTAGGGTCTCTCTTGTTTCATTACGGAGCCCATCCATGATGTGGTACATTAGCCTTTCCTCGGAGAATCCATGGCCTGGACAATTGTTTAACAATGAATAGTATCTTTCTAAGGTCATGTCCAAGGGTTTATGTTGCCCTTGTTTCCAGTCTTGGATTTGTCTCCTCAAGGCTGACACTCTTGCATAGGTTTGATATCTTTCATTTAAGAGTTCTACCATTGTTGGCCAACATCAAATTGATTTTTGTCTTAAGGACCTATACCAGACTTTTGCTTGGCTAATGTGTCATAGGAAAGAGCTTAAGTTTTTGCCACCCATTATCAATATTATTCCATACATAGGCATCATGGAAGGCTTGTAAATGATGTTGTAGATCTAAATCATAACCTATTGAAAACTTGGGAAAGTTTTTTAAATCAAGCCTAGGTAGATGACTTTCCTTACGATTCCTGCGGGATATTCGAACAACCTCTTGTAGATGCATTAGGCTCTTAGTGGCCAGCAGGGGTTCATTATCACTAGGTAAGTTATGAATTTGTGAGTTGGAATAATGTTGTCTTCATTTATGTACATAGGAGACTCCTACATAAGATTGAGTACTTGAAGCTTTGTCTTCATCATCATATAATTTTTTGGTTCTCCAATGAATTACCTTACTAGTTGTTGCGTTATCATAGTCTTGTGAGAGAGACATTGTTTGAGAATTTGTGTGTGACTTATTTGTAATTACTTTCTTTTTAAAATGTATATCATCAAGGCTTTGTTACAGCAATTTTGGATTATGTAACTAATCTAAATAACTAGCACCATCCCTGACAACAACACTAATGATGAGTGACAAGGTACCCCTACACTCAACCATACAAATACGAGTGTTCAAGCATGATTTGGTCGAACTCTGTAGATGGACTAGTTGTGGTATCTAGATAGTTACACATTAATTGCAGTTCACTATCTTTCCACCCAGACTAGTATTTACTTGGTCATGCATGATTTAGTCCAAAGTGAGGTGAATGATGTGATCCTAAACTAGTGCTACTCCTAGAGACAATGGAAAATAAACTTGTTGTAAGCTAATAGGTGATGAGAAGCAAAATCTAAACTAGCCTAAGTGCGATGAGCATCTATTCTTAATCATTCGTATGCATCTTGAACCTCATGTACTACTTCTAGGATTACCAAGCACACATTACTTAAGCACTTCTAAATACGCTACTGGGTTACCAAGTAGTTACACTTCAATGTTCGTGATTAAGTCATACTCATTCCACATTTAAAAACAGAAATAGTAAATGATGGTAAAGAAATATTAACTAAGAAAACAATAAATAATAATAACAATTAAACAATTAAAAACTAAGTGAATGATGCAATGATGGAGTAATCTCAATCTTTATTGCCAATCATGTGCGTGTCCAAGTACGTCACACTTGAATAAAGGTTTCGTATAATTACAATCATCACACTACGGGCATGCACTGGGGAAAGAACTAAAATGAATTGAAAATTGACAAAAAGACTCTACACTTACACTTATTGACTCCCCCATTCCTATGTGCCCAAATGTGTATTTATAGGCTTACATAGGAATCACAATATCTTGTATTCGATATCGTTACCCAGGCTACGATATCACATACCCGATATTGAGGATTTGATATTGGGGCCTAGCAAGACACGATTCATCAATGAAAAAACTAACAAACACCATTCCATAGATGGTGCAAAGACATTGAAAAAGATCAAATGGTCCAATGCGATGAAGGTTCTTGAGGCTTTGAAGGACCTTCTTCTACTCTGGGTGCACACGGTGGTTGTGGTTGTCTTATGGTAGCTGCAATGTCTAGTGGCAGATGAAAGACATCCAACAATGCCTTCATCTTCTCCTCCTTTCCCTTGGGATTATTCATGGTCCATGTGGCATCTTGAATGTGGGCTAGAGTGTGAACATCCCAAGGATAAGGCATTTTCGGGAATAGCTCATTCATGTTGACAAACCAAGCAACGAAAAGTTTATGTTCAACATTGAACACCTTGAGAGCATTTTGCAGCTCATGATAGTCATTTATCCTTTTGGCTAGGTTTTTAACAGTGGATCTCTGATTAGTGAATTATGCCCTGAGAACCTTGAGTTTAGCATTAGCAATCTCAAGCTTTTGCTTAGTCTCCTTATGGGTTTTAAACTCTACCTTATATAGCAAGTACGAGCTAACCACCTACTTCTTCAACTCTAACTATGACCATTCGACAATTAGCATCACTAGGTTTTCATAACAGAGATTGGAAAGCTCCATATACTTCATCATCTCTTTGATCTACAGCTCTTTCATCTAGATCTCCACTTTGTTCTAGTTATTGAGCCCATCGAAGATAGGTTGCTAGACATCGGCTCCTTCCTTGAGCTACTAGAAGGCCTTGTTAAATTTCACCTTCATCATTTGGATGTGTTTTCCATTGATTTCTTTTTGTAGACCAACCTTATCTTTGTAATGGTTCTTGATGCTATTAAATTTAAGAGCCTTATTCTTCTAGGTGGATATCTCTATCGTAGATTTTTAGTGAAGAGCTCAGACTTCCTCCATAAAGAGATTTTTATTTCGGCTACCAATCTTCTTAGTTCAATGTTCACTCTAGCTAGTTGCTCCTATTGTTAATGGATAAATTCTTGCATGTATTGCTTCTGCACATCAATATATAGTAGGTGATGATTTTTTGTAGTTAGGATTTTATTCTCATGGTGCATCTGGACCAAGTCTTTCTAAATGATGTATGTCTTACCATTGGCCATGGACTAGTCAAAGATGGCTATCTCCTTTCTATTCTCAACAATTTGAGCTTGTCCTAAAGTTGTTGAAAAGCTTCATCACATGTCAGTGTTGGGTTAAGAAATGTGGGATTGGCAAGGCTAGCTCTTAATTCTACAACCTTTGCAACCAAGCATTGGTTTTGTGCTTGGGTTATTTTGAGTTGCCCCTATAATATAACGCACTTGCCCCTTTCCTCTAGTAGCTTCAACTGGGTTGCAGTGATGGTATCTGGAAGATCATAGATATCTAGAATCTATTGCTTGGTTCCCACAAGTCAATCAGTAAATCCTCATGCTGGGCTACACTTAATTTGTCACTAATTATTCTTGTAGAAATCTACACATCTCTAAGTGCAAAAACATCTAGTATAGATGCCATAGGTGCATTTAAGACCTCGACAATTTGATTAACAACCACCTCTATTACTATTTCATGTTGATGAGCCACGAGATCGTGTACGTGATATCGCATCCACGATATCGGGTACGTGATATCGAAGCCTTCCAAGCAATATCGCATACGTGATATCGAGGCCTACCTTGTTGTCTATAAATAAGAGGCAGACACACTTGGTTTTCATAGTTAGTCTTAGTCCCCTACCCAAACTCTTGCTTTTTTCCTTTCCAGAGATAGAATTATTTTTGAGTGCCCACAGTAGGAGTCATAAAGTGAATGAATCTTTATTCAAGCATTGTGTGCCTAAGCACATCTTCTGTACGGCAATAAAGACGAACTTTGTGATAAACCTTGCAACATTTAGAATAGATTAATTAATGTTAATTACTGTTACTTAATGCTTTCCTTAGTTAATTAATGTTCTCTCTCTCACCCTACAACTCTCCTAAGTAAGCACACTCAGTATGATCACCTCGAGCATGCATGTAACACTTGGTAACCCAGTAATGATTAGCATTTGGTAATCCCAATAGTGTTGCACTAGTTCAAGATGTGTACGGCAAGTGAGAACAGATGCTGGTGTTAGGACTAGTTAAAGCACAATTGAGTATTTAAATCAAAATTAGTTACTTAGTTATCTCTCTCATCCCTTTGTAGCACTAGGACATAAAAACATAAAAACATAAAAACTATAAAAATCATGTACCTCAAGTTTACTTAACCATACAATCATGCTATACAAGTAAGCTTGGGAAGACAACAATTGATCAACCCATCCTTGTTCCACAAAGGTGCATAAGCACTTAGTCCTTGGAATTTGACTAGATTGTGCATGGATGCTTGTATTCGTATGGTTGAGTGTAGGGATACCTCGTCACTCATCATTAGCGCTGTTGTTGAGGACTTTGTCGTTTGTGCACTAATTAGAAACTAGGAAATATTTCTCATCGTTGGAACAAATCCTTAGGATTGGTTACAAGGAAAAAATATATAATACATTGCACACTAAATAGACAATCATGTCTCCTTCTTCGTACGAAAGTGTTTCACCACCTAGGTCTGATACAAGGAACAATCAGAGGTGAGGTACACATGATAATCCACCAGTCCCTCAACAATTTTGCGTGGTATATGTTCATCTTGATGAGTATATACCAAAATTTACCTTTATCCTCCACTAGGATGAACAACTACGTTGGAAAGATTTAGAAGGTAACATAATGTTACCTCCCAAGCGCTTAGTCCTGAGCATGCTTCTTCGTAATCTTACACGAATTAGTATGTAGCACTTGCAGGTAGAGTACGTTGTGCATGATCATGACTCAAGAGAGTATCGATCCATGTATGCATAGCATCAAAGGGATTTACAATAGGAGAGATATCATGAATCCATGAAGGGAAAGCTGTCGCAGAATGTCCCACATGTCCTAAGCAAAAATGAGGGTGGTGAACCTACCTTAGGCAGTCACCAACATAATGATGTTCCTTCCATTGACCTTGGTCAAGGGGTTGTGTATCAGAATCTTTACTCAACTATCCATAACCCAGATTCTGGTACCGACAGACATAAAGGATTTGAAAAAAGAACATGAACACATGACAAAGATGGACATTCCGATCATAACCGTGATTAAGGCCATGACCATCGAAGAGAAGGAAGTAGGCACTAACATGGTGACGGTCCTCCTTCTTCTTTACCTTCATCATCTCCTTCATCCTCTCCTTCAGGATCTGGATGCAGTCACAAAGAAAAAGACCATGATGATAAGGGTAGGAAAAATGGGAGTCATACACAAAATAATTGAGAAAGGGGATGAGGGCACTCTAGAGAAACACATCGTGAAAGAAGGGAGAGTAGGGACCAACATGGGCATCATAGATGCCATAGACGAAACGATCATGATGAACCCCTACTTGCTACTTGAAGTATGTTAGACATAAATGAGGCTGTTAGGATCCCAAAAAGGCACCAAAAGGATAGTAGGATCAAGAGATTAGACATGAACAATATCCCCCAATTTGACGTGGGATACAACATTGATCCTCAAGATCATCTACAAGCATTTCATGATGCATTTGTCTTACAAAACATAGAAAATGAATGGAAAAAATTAAATTTGTTTCCATGGACNCCTTACAAAACATAGAAAATGAATGGAAAAAATTAAATTTGTTTCCATGGACACTAATCAAAGAAGAAAGAAAGCTAGTACTGGTCCTTAGAACTAGAATCCATTCATAGGTAGAGTACCATGTTAGAATTGTTCAATGATAAGCACCAAACGTACTCCCGAGTGTCCAACATGCAAAAGGAAATCCAAGGCTGGAAACAAGGAGGACATGAACCCTTGGATGCTACCATGGGCCGATATTATGCATTGTTACATCGTTGTCTCGGCCATGGTTATTCGCAGAGGGATCAACTACGCCATCTCGTAGATGAGCTTAGGCATGAAACATGAAGAACCCTTGGGACTTATGCCCAAGGAAGACTATCCGAGCTCAGGACCCATCAATTACAAAGATTATTAGAGCAAGTTGCTGAAGAGGAAGGTGAGTTATGGAAAAGAGAAAGTGCAGAGGAATATAATAGAGATCCTGCCCTCCAAAAGAAAGGAGTAAGATTTTGTGAGAATGAAGAAGAGTCACCACTCAAAGAGATGGTGAATAGGAAAAATTTGCCCATTCAAAGACTTGCATCGGAAGTATCGGTAAAGGTGGACCAAATGTAGGACTCCCTAGATGATAAATTTCAAACCGTTCTGAAAATAATAGAGGAGTCTAGAAAGCAAGGTAGTGAATGGGTAAAGAAAAAAAAAGAGAGAAGAAGAATATGCATGTAACAAGGGTAAGGACAAAGCTTCCATCATTGAAGAGGTTGTGGATTTGGATACAGATAATGATAATGGATGTGAGATATGCTAATATTACCATCCTAAGGGATGTTGCCCTGTAATCTCACATCTGCAGGAGTCTAGGGTGTGTGCACTTCATCCATGATTAAATAAAAGGTAAACACCCCGAAGGTTACCTTATCCTCAAGGTAACCCAAGGCAGTTCAACCAACCCTTAACATATTATCCAAGTGGAACTCCACCACAACTAATCAAGTAGTATCTATAGTGATAATACCCACAATGATGGGGAATGCCACCACCATGGCAATAGTATCCTTACTGACAACATGACCCATATGGATATTACATGCAGTTGCCAATCTCTCCACGTGACTCTACTGGTCACGTCACTCCTCAACCTCACTCGCAAGCCCATGAGTACTATAGGAATCCTTCTCCTAGGGGTGATGTTCCATAGACATACTATCCTTCCCATCTAGGTGCCCCTCTTCCATCCATATCTCCATTACCACCTAATCCAGCTATGTAGGGTGAACTCCCTGTCCAACCGTAGCAATGTAATGCTACAAGGGCTATTAACTCTCAATCTGCTATTGGTTTTGACAACCGCATGAAGAAAAGACCCTTCTTTAGAACCAATAGTCCAACTAAGCCCTTGCAACCACAAGTAGCTAATCCTTTAGATGCCTCATTACCAATCAAAACTTTGGAAATCCCTTTAGGCCAAATAGCATGCCCAATGCATACGGTCATGTTAACTCATGCCATCATTGATTGGATTAAGGCCGACCATCTTCCTAGGAAATTTTCTGATCCTGGAAGTCCTATTATATATTTACAAATTACTGGAGATGAACCGTGCAAGGCTCTTTTGGATTTAGGTTCTAGTGTCAACCTAATCTCTCAAGAAATGTACAAAGCCTAGAACCTACCTCTACTAAAAAAGAGTAACATTTATTTAGAGTTAGTTGACCAGTCCATCACTGTCCCATTAGGGCTAGTGGAGGACATTGTCACCATTGTTTGTGGGTGGTTGTATCCAGCTGACTTCCTAGTGATTCAAGTGAACAATGGTAAGGGGGACTTCCCAATCATAATGGGAATAGCATGGCTAAGCATAATTAATGCATGCCTAGTAATCCATAATCTTTCCCTGGAAATATCAAAGGAAAATACGTTTGGGAAGATCAAGAAGAAAAACTTCCATGCATCGCATACAATGGCATATGGTGTAATTGCGTGTAGAAGGCATGGTTTGTACAATGTTTAACATTGCCTGCATGCAATCAGTGTGCACAAGTGACTAATATACAAAGATGCCTGTATGCAACAGCCACAAGACAAGAAGGCACCAAGTGGCTAATAACTAATCAAGAGAGTAGTTCAACTATATGCATGGAAGCAACTAAGGGTTTGACTTGTGTTTACATTGATAGCATAGACACATTAGAGCAAGTCCATTGCCAACTTCCAAGTCTTGGCATTGAAAATATCAATTGGGGGAAGATGGAAATCCCTGATAAGTTTAAGCATGAGCCCCTTAAGTTAAAACCATTTCCCACTAGTATGGAGTACACATTTCGCAAGAATGGAAAATTGATAATTAATAATGTGAAGCTTGCTCCTCAATAGAAAGAGAGATTACTAATGATGATAAATAAATGGTCGAAAGCCTTCGCTTGGTCATATCCCGAATTAACTGGAATAGATGCTAGGATATGCCAGCATAGAATTTACACCAACCCCTCCATGAAGCCTCGACAATAACCACAAAGGCAATTGAACCCAAAGCTTAAGCAAGTGGTTAAGGAAGAAATCAAACAACTTCGAAAAGTTGGGTTCATATACCCCATTATTGATAGTGAATGGCTTAGTCCCTTAGTTATTGTGCCCAAAAAGGGAGGTAAATGGAGGATGTGCATAGATTTTAGGCTATTGAATATGGCAACATTCAAAGACCACTTTCCATTGCCATTCGTCAAGCATGTCTTAGACACCATTGTAGGGCATTGCTACTATAGTTTTTTGGATGGGTACAATGGGTACAACCAGATACAAATAGTCCCAAAAGACCAAGCCAAGACTACGTTCACTAGTCCTTGGGGAACATTTGCATACAAATAGATGTCGTTTGGCTTGTGCAATGCCCCTACAATGTTTCAACAATTAGTTCTAATAATATTCTAGTAGTAGATAGGAAATGGTGTGGAAGTTTTCATGGACAACTTCTTCACTTATGGAGTGAACTTCGATCAAGCCTTGGACCGGTTAGAGCAAGTACTAAAGTGATGTGTAGATACCAATTTAAGGCTCAACTAGTAAAAAAGCCATTTAATGGTCCAAGGCATTCTATTAGGGCATAAGATTTCACAAACAGGGATAGAGGTAGAACCTGAAAAGATCAAAGTTATCCAAGGAATCTCTTGGCAACCTGAAACTGTAAAAGATATTTGATCATTCCTTGGACACACTGACTACTATAGAAGGTTTATTAATAACTTTTCAAAGGTTTCACAACTATTAGTTGAACTAACGAAAAAGGACGTACCTTTCGAATGGACTAGGAAATGCGAACTAGCTTTTCAAACTTTAAAACAGAAGCTTGTAGAAACACCCATTCTACAAGCTCCTGACTGGTTTAGACCATTCCACATAATGACTGATGCATCCAACTATGCTTTAGGAGTCGTACTTACATAGTTATATGATAAAAAACATCCTTATTACATCCACTGTGTAAGTAGGAGTATTGTTGGTGCACAACTTAACTACACCATAATAGAGAGAGAATTAATGGTTGTAGTGTTTGCACTAGAAAAATTTAGGCACTATGTCTTGGGTTGTAAGGTATTCGTGCATACGGATCATAGTGCAATAAGGTTTCTAATTGATGAATCGTGGTTAACCAAGCCCCATATACTAGGCCCCATATACTAATCATGCCCCGTATACTAGGCCCCATCTACTAGGCCCCATATACGTGGCCTTGTTGATGCATCTAAATATGCGTTTACGCGGGCTCGTTCATGCAAAATCTATTCTAGCCTATAAATAAGTGTGCTTCTGCCACACTTAGGCATCTTTTGGGTTAATTGTAGGGAAGATTTTGCAGTTTGTTTCTGTAGGAGTTAGACTATTTTCCCAAGTGCATGNTAGTTTGTTTCTGTAGGAGTTAGACTATTTTCCCAAGTGCATGCCCACAGTGTAATGCTTGTAATTGTACGGAACCTTTATTCGAGTGTGACGTACTTGGACATGCACATGATCAGCAATAAAGATCGAGATTACTCCATCATTGTAGCATTCACTTAGTTTTAATTATTTAATTTTTATTATTATTTATTATTTTCTTAGTTAATATTTCTTTACCATCATTTACTATTTCTGTTGTTAAATGCATAATAGTACGACTTAATCACGAGCATTTAAGTGTGACTACTTGGTAACCCAGTAGTGTACCTAGGATCTACACTTGGTAATCCTAGTAGTAGACATGCATGAGGTCCAAGATGTGTACAGATGATTAAGGAATGGATGCTCATTATACTTAGGCTAGTTTAGACTTTCTCCTCCCATGTTCCATTAGCTTAGCACTCTCTCCCTTTTCCTCTTAGCTTAAAACAAAGTTATTTTCCATTGCCTCTAGGAGTAGCATTAAGTTATAAACCACATCATACACCTCACTCTAGACTAAACCATACATGACAAAGCATATACTAGTCCAGGTGGAAAGATAGCGAACTGCGATCAACGTGTAACTATTTAGATACCACAACTAGCCCGTCTGTGGAGTTTGACTAGATCGTGCGTGAAACACCCATATTTGTATGGTTGAGTGTAGGGGTACCTCACCACTCATCATTGGCACCGTTGCCAGGGATGGTGCTGGTTATCTAGATTAGTTACACCATACAAGATTGTTGTAACAAAGTATTAACGACATATCTTTCTAAAAAAAAGGTAATAATAATAATTGCAATTAAATCACACAAAAATTTACAACCATGTCTCTTTCACAAGATAGTGATAATGCAACATCTAGCGAGGCAATTCATTGAAAAACCAATGAAGAAGTTTGGAATACTCAATCTTATCCAGGAGTTTCATATGTTCATAGACACCCCAACGATACTCAAGGACTCTTGTCATCCAACTTTGACACCTCTAGTGAGGATGGGACATCCCATATAATGAGGGGGCCTGTAAGGCCTAGGACCTTCTCAATAATTAACAAAAATTTATCCAAGGATGATTGGGAGACTTACAAAAGTCATGGCGAGTCTTCTAGCTCTTTCTCTTCCTCTGCTCCTATGTCAGGTCGTGACATGGATGATCATCTCTCTAGGGGTCATTGTAGAAATAGAAATCAAACCCAAGGGCAAAGTTAGAAATGTCAACATGAACAAAGAAAACATCGTCCCAACTCGCAAACTCATAACCTACCTAGTGATGATGAACCCCTACTGGCCACCAAGAGTCTAATGCATATACAAGAGGTTGTTCGAATAGCCTGTAGGAATTGTAAGGAAAGCTATCTACCTATGCTTGATTTAAACAACTCTATCAAATTTTCAGGAGGCTATGATATAGATCCATAACAACATCTACAAGCCTTCCATGATGCCTGTCTATGGAACAATATCGATAATGGATGGCAAAAATGTAAGCTCTTTACTGTGACACTTGTTGGCCAAGCAAAAGTATGGTATAGGTTCCTAAAACCCAAATCAATTCGACGTTGGCTAACAATGGTAGAGCTTTTCAATGAAAGATATTAAACTTATGCAAGAGTGTCAACCTTAAGGAAACAAATCCAAGAGTGGAAACAAGCACAACATGAACCCTTGGACATGGCCTTAGAAAGATATTATGCATTGTTAAACAACTGCCCAGGCCATGAGTTCTCTGAGGAGAGGCTAATGTACCGCATTATTGATGGGCTTCGTAATGAAACAAGGGAGACTCTAGGGATGTATGTGCAAGGGAAACTCTATGAGCTACGAATCCATCAATTCCAAGAGCTTATTAAGCAAGTAGCAAAAGAAGAAGGAGAAATGGCTAAATGGGAGAATGTTGAAAGCTCTTAATGGGAGAAAAATCTCGAATTAGCAAAGGTCCATAACTATAAAGAGGAGAAATCGACTCACCTCAAGGAGGTGGAATCATCTTTGCCAATACTATAATCACTAGATGAAACTAAGGCAAAGATCAATAAGATGACCATATGGATACATGAAAAATGTGAAGAATATGCCAACACTATCAGAGGTAGAGCTATGCCAAATCGAGAAACATGACAGGACACCATGCATCAATAATAAAAGGGTAGAAGATAATAAGAATAAGAACTCAACTACCAATTTCACATATCAATGCAACGTCTATTTATACGATCACCCCAAAGACCAATGTCTAGTTTTGTCACATTTACATGAGCATTGGGGAGGAATGTTACATCCAAATTTCATATAGAAATATCGGGTTCAACCACAGTAGCAAAAACCTTAGTCATGGGGGAGGCCACTGCCAACTAGACCATACCCTTCGTATGTCCCAATGCCAAATGGTTATTATGTTCAACACCTTGTTTCTCCAACGGGATCAGCACCCTCTACCTAATCTCATCGTTATCATTCTCCCGAGTACTATCCATCCATATCCTCTCCAACAGGACCACCACCTCATGTGCCTTACACTTCTTCTCAACCTCAATATTCTCATACTTCACGCTCTTCTACATTGCCACCAGTTGTGCCAAAAGGCTTTGCATGACAGTGCCAACCCATGAACACTACTTGTGCTGCTACTGCCAATAGCAGTGGAGGTCCTTCACAATGTTGAAGGTGTCCCTTCTTTAGACATGACCATTGAAAGGGACACCATAGTTCAAAAAACATTGCATTTTTCAACTTAACACAAATCCAACACTGTGGTGCATCTTCCTCTTCGAATCCAACACCTCATGCTATCTCATCAAGGCCACCACTCAATACTCCAACAACCATGAGGCCCAATAAATATAGACACATGGGGAGACATGTTGATCCTTGCATACCATCTTATGGTTGCAAGTACCATAGCGTGGGTCAACTCTTTATAAATTAACCACATCTTATAACTTGCCCCACTATGTCAACTTTAATCAAGTGTGTGAACCCCAATGGGGTAAGTGTTGGCACATTTTGGCCATTTCATGGAATAGGTTGGCATGATAAAACTGGTTAAAATTTTTTGCAATTTGATAGTTGAAAAAGTGTAAATTCAAGAAGCAGTGGCAACCGTGAATTCAAGGATGATGTGAAAAAGAAAATGTTGAAAACAGAAACTACCAAGAAAAATCTTCAATCAAAGACTCTGCCTTTAAAACACTTACCTGGCCAAAGCATGAGCCATGAACCTTCTATTCTGAAAATCTCATATTACGTTTGTGCTAACAGACATCCGCCAGCACGGTCAAAATTATGGCCAAATTCTTTGCTGCTCTACGGTAACCATCAAGAGGCTATCATATATGGGATAAAGGGAAAAATTATAATTGCGAACTTTCAGATTTTGTTTATGATCCACAGATAAAAGAGAAAACATTACACAGAAGAGCCATACTGCACATATGTAGTTTCGATTCAAGTCAAAGCTGGAACATATGCTCAGTTTAATCGCCATATAGTGTCACATGGAGCATGGGCAAAGGCTACGCAAGGCAGCTGGAGACAACGCGTCCACCATTCGTTGGGAAGCCAAGCAACTTCCAGGTGCTGGACACAGTCACGTCATTTGGGTTTGATAACAACTACTTCAAAAATCTGCAGAAAAGATAGGGTAGAACCACATTCCGAATCCTGCAAATAAAATTGCTGCAAAGTAGAAACAGAGCAGCGTGATCAGCGGCTGGCGATGGGAGAGGTCGATCATGTGCTGTCAGCCGTGTGGAAGGCAGTTGACGTGGCCACGGAAAATAGAAAGGAGGACTGCGCGCAGGCGGAAGAGCAGCGGCCGATCGCAGCAAAATATCAGGAGCATCAGCGACGTCTACAAACCATAAACCCTGCACAAGTGGTAAAAATCGTGACCTTGTCTTTCCCAATTCCAACGCATTACGGCTACGTCTGCGTCTGCGCGTTGGTGGAGAGCAGCGGCAGCAGAGCGCCGGCGGAAGACCAGCAGTAGAGCGCTGGCGGAAGACCAGCAGCAGGCGTAGCAGCGGGTGCAGAAAGGTCAGAAGCGGTGGAGGATCTAAGAAAGGGGCAAATCTGCACGCGTGAAGCTCAGCCCGATCGACTGGGGTTTGAAAACAAAGAAAGGCGCCTCAGACACCCACGAACGGTAGCGAAAAGGACTATGTGAGGGCGGAGTATCAGCAGCGGACGCGGCCACAGGAGGCAGAACGCGCGAGCAGAGTTCTAGGGGAGGGCCCTCACTAAGTCACAGGACACAGACGCTACTGTTGAAGCAGTTACATTCAACGATGAAGAAGGCAGCTAATCACAACTAAAGCACACAAATACAGTTTTGGTTTGATGACAAAAGGAGACTAATTTTTCAAATACAAATATATAATGACTTAAGAAAAAGGAGAAGGATTTATGGACATTTCCAAATGATAAAATAATAAAATCCTAGCCTTTAACTATGATGTTATCTAATCTATGATGTTTGTAACCACCAAGGCCACTTGTCAATTGCAATCTTTTTATCTCTTTTGAGGTTGAAACCACCTGAAATTGTTGTAACTTACCTAACTTGTTGGGCAAGTAACCTCCTAACTTGTTGGGCAAGAAATTTTCTAATTGGTTAGTCAAGTTAATTGAGAGAAAAGTTAGGAGAGATATTTTTGAGATATTTGTGGGATATTTTGAACATGTAACTTCCCTACCTACCTTGGAACCCTATAAAAAGGCATCAGGGGTCAAGGAGGGGAGGATGATCACACAAGAAGGAAGTCTCACATCATACTTGGAAGATTTGTAAAGGAGATTTCTTGAAAGATGGCTTGCTAGAATAAAGATTTCAGCCTCTTTGTCATGGTCCTGTGAGTTATGCATTTCATTTTTTGTTTTGTTTAAATTGCTTAGCTAGTGGTTTAGATAGTATCATCCTTGGCAAGTAATTTTGGGATTTTTAGATTGCTCTTA
>MNCI01012796.1:106847-166012 GCA_015680685.1 Gnetum montanum
AGAGGTATCTGGGCCTTGGTGTTGCCAGAGACTAGCAGGCACCTAAATCCTATTCGAGGACACTCGTTGGCGGTCGCGTCCCAAACGGTCGCCAACAGTAAGTATGACCAAGTCCCAATATTTCCAACATGCAAGGATCCTAACCTTCCATTTATTAATTCTAGCCATGCTCAACCATTTAGCTATGGGGGGTATCCTCCATTCTAACAACACAAAATTAATAAATGTTTTTCCATTTCTTTGATTCTTTAACTTTTTGTTTTCCAGTTTTTCACCTTTTAATTTATTGTTTTATCTTTTTGTCTTTTTATCTTTTTATGAGTAATCTCATCTATGAATAAAACACTCATGTGACTCATTGGTTGAGGTGTTATTCTATGCTATCAAGTCTCAAGTGACTAATTATTTGAACAGTGAGCCCACCGCATCCACCCAACCATTTTATTAATAAGAGATTCTACTCTGGGTACAATAATATTCTTGTCATCATGAAACTTAAAACTAATTTTGTGCTTATTATGCATAGAGTGAAAAATGATGGACTACGAGGGAATGGCCAAGGTATGACATCAAGGGAACTTGTGGACTCTCTTTGATGACATCTATAGGTGCTATCATGCAGCTTGGTTGTACTAAGATCCTTGTAAATCTAATGAAAAATGGAAGTAAGAGTAATCAAAAGGCACTCAATCAAGGAAACTCAATGCTATTCTAGGGGGTCCCACTAGAAAGACATGCACCCATGCCTGAAGGTAGGCAGCTTTTCTAGATTAAATATTCAAAAAATGGAAGAAGTGTACACCAAAGCGACCACATAGAAAAAAATGAGAAAAAGAAAAAAAAGGAGAGCAAGAAAAAGTGTGCCAATGCGGCTCAGCAAAAAAAAAAAAAAAAACTGTGCCGCAAACCAAATCACTCCTCCCTTGAACAAAACACCAAGTAATCATATGCCTTGCTGTCATAATACTCGTATGGTTGTCCATCATTGAATGAAGCAATGCAATGTCACTGATCGAAGAATGGACTTGGTCTTAATTTTGGAGCAATGGGCTAATGACACATTAATCACGTCTACACTAAAGATTCATTGTGCCATGGGTCAGTTACCTCATGTCCCAATCTCTGCAATCCCGTCTACAATTCACCTCATCTCACTATCCATGTATTTGTGACTTGTATCTTGTGTAGCATTGAATTCATACCTCATCATGGTGGTATCTACATGTGTGTGTTTTTTGGAATTAGTGTGGATTACATTTAACCTTTCTAGTACATATGGACATTTTAAGGTGTGGTTACGCAAGGGCATTATAGGTTGGAACTTGCTTTGGGGAGGATCCACTTGCGTGAATTTTGTAATTTGTACTTGTTGCATACCACCACATAATTTTATACCCTCCGAGTACTACATTTCCAAATTTATTCTTTCCTTTGTCATCATTTTATCAAACATTCCTCAAAACCATTACATGTCCTTTCATGTGTCACCTAAACAAATCAAGTCCGACATTAAACTTTTAGGGCAACTTCCTTGAAAAAAAAATTTCTAACTCTAAAATCACACTAAGCAAAGAATTCAACATTTATGAAAGGTAATAAGTAAGATATGAAATAATTGAACTTCTTTCAATAACCTTACTAACAGTTGATCTTTGTGTGATTGTAGATGGCCCCTAAGAGAGGAGAATAAGGAGGAACTTCTCAAGGTGCAACTGAACGCCCAGGGGAAGGCAGAGGCTAAGGACCTCATGAAGAACATGCAGAGTAGGAGGCACAATCACTTAGCATCCATCAGGGAACTCCTATCACTACACAATCTAGCCAAGAAAAAGGTGGAGAGGTCAGGGCTCGAGCCTATGAAGAGGAATAATGGTTATTTGTGACATGGCATGTTAAGGCCAATCAAGTATTCCCATAGCTGCCGTGTTCATGGGAAGTGCCAACTCCATCAAATAACATTAGCATGGATGAATCATAATTCTCAAATAGAAGAGAAGAAACATCAGGTGCTACTTCAATGATATCAATCTTAGAAGCCTGAAGCACAGGACAAAGGAAAGGCATCCATGGAGGAGCCACCGCCATCAAGAACCACATGAGTTCCAACAAAGTTTTGTAATTCTATGGCTGTGTCCCAATTTTGTTTTTGTTCAATCCCACATTGTAGCATAAATAAATTTCTAGTCAATCAATAATCCCATACCTATCCACTAGGTAATCAATTGAGCTTGTTCCTCACCTTCTTTGACTCGAGGACTAGTTGATATTCAGTCATGGGGTATGATGAATTGTGGTTAACCAGGCCCTATATACTAGGCCCCATATACTAGGCCCTGTATATGCGGCCCCGTCGACGCATCCATCCATGCATTTATGCGACCTCGTTTACGTAGCATCTATTCTAGCCTATAAATAAGTGTGCTTTTGCCACACTTAGACATCTTTTGGGTTAATTGTAAGGAAGCTCTTGTAGTTTGTTTCCATAGGAGTTAGACTATTTTCCCAAGTGCATGCCTATAATGTGATGCTTGTAATTGTATGAACCCTTTATTTGAGTGTGACGTACTTGGACACGGACATGATTAGGAATAAAGATCGAGATTACTCCATCATTGCAACATTCACTTAGTTTTAATTGTTTAATTGTTATTATTATTTATTATTTTCTTAGTTAATATTTCTTTACCAGCATTTACTATTGCTATTGTTAAATGCAAAATGAGTATGACTTAATCACGAGCATTTAAGTCTGACTACTTGGTAACCCAGTAGCGTACCTAGGATCTGTGCTTAGTAATCCCATTAGTAGTTGTGCACAAGGTCCAAGATGTGTACGGATGATTAAGGAACGGATGCTCATCGCGCTTAGGCTAGTTTAGACTCTCTCCTCCCATGTTCCATTAGCTTAGCTCTCTTTCCCTTTTCCTCTTAGCTTGAAACAACGTTATTTTCCATTGCCTCTAGGAGTAGCATTAGGTTATAAACCACATCATACACCTCACTCTAGACTAAACCATACGTGACAAAGAATATACTAGTCTAGGTAGGAAGATAGCGAACTGTGATTAATGTGTAACTATCTAGATACCACAACTAGCTTGTTTGCGAAGTTCGACCGAATCATGTGTGAAATGGTCATATTCGTATGGTTGAGTGTAGGGGTACCTCGCCACTCATCATTAATAAATAAACCAACGGTGAGCCCTCGCATCATACGATGGCTCGTAATCTTACAAGAGTTCGATCTTACAATGATTGATTGAAAAGGCACCAAGAAAATAGTTGCTAATCATTTATCTTGGTTGCGATGGAACAACAAAGAGGATGAGTATCCACTTTCTGATCACTTCCCTGATGAACTCCTCTTTGCAGGTGTAGTAACTAATAAATTGACCATGGAAATTGGTATAGTTGTATTCTCACCTATCTCCTTACACAATAAACACCACAAGAGTTAGATGCTAAAAAGAAACAATAGTTCCTTCATTGAGCCAAGTATTTTATGGAGATCAATGGGAAAATTTATAAAGCATGTCTCGATGGCTTGGTTCAATGGTGCGTTCACGATATAAATCAACTGTGAGTTCTCCAAGACGCTCATGAGGGTCCTTGTGGGGGTCATTATGCCAAGAGATGAACAACCATTAAAATGCTACTTGCAGGATATTATTGGCCTACATTGTTTTGGGATGTCCATCATTTTGTCCAATCTTGTGAGTGCTGTCAACGTGATGGGGGAATGACTGCTAGAATGGAGGATTTGCAACAATGGATTCAACCTTTAGAACCCTTCAACATATGGGGAATTGATTTTATGAGGCCCATTACACCAATGTCCAATGAATTCATCTACATCATTGTTGCTATTAACTACTTTACAAAATGGACAAAAGTAGTCATTGTTAAGGATTGTACATCATCTACAGTTGCACGATTTGTTCAACAACAAATTGTAAATAGGTTTGGTGTGCCTTGTGCACTTATTTTTGACAGTGGCACACATTTTACTGGTGTAACTTTTCTAAAGTTGATGCAATGCTTAGGGGTTGAACACAAACTGACAACTCCATACCACCCTGAAGCAAATGGTCAAGCCGAGGTCACCAATAGGGAGATCATAAAAATATTGGCAAGAACTATTAGCAAGTATAGGAGAGATTGGAGCACCAAACTAAATGATGCTCTTTGGGCATACTGCTCCACATGGAAACTCCCTATAGGCTACTCTCCCTATGAGTTAGTGTACGAGAAAATTCCAATGCTTCCCATTCAAGAAAAACTCTATATACTATCTATAACATGTGATCTCAACCTTGACCTTCATCTAGCACAAAAAGAACAATTAATCATCCTTAACTTGCTAGATGAGAACCGATTAGCTACCCTATTATCTAAAAAATTGCACAAGACCTTCAAATAAAGAATGTCATGACCTGAAAATTAGGAAAGTTAAATATCAACTAGGAGATAAGGTTCTGTACTGGAATCCCACACACATGCCACAATGCACTAAATTTCAAACACTGTGGAAAGGATCATTTATTATTTATGCAACTTTTCCTTCATGGGCCATGATGATTTACAAACCTGAGAGCTTGGATAAGAAATTGTTGGTCAACATCCAACAAACCAAACCTTTCCATGAGCTTAGAACAGCTAGTACCGATAGTACCTCTATTGGTGGACAACCTTGCTCATTATTTCAAATCTCCTCCTTCGAACTTAGTCATGGGGGAGATGGCCACCAATGCTAACCATTTTAAGCCCTTAGCTCTTTTTTTTTTGTATTTTTGTTTTACACATTTGTTTTCAGTTTTATTTATTTTTTGTTTTAGACCATCATTTACATTTTTTCCTATTTCTTTGTTTGATTTACTTTCATTCGTCATATAATAAGTGCTCATGATGGTGGATTGTACTATAATGGTGTTGATTATTAATATTGGTTTTTTACCTTTGATTTTCAATGTTGATACTATGATATGGTTCTTTTGATAAAATAGGCAATGAGTCCACACTGTCCATTCCTCCATTCAACTCTATGGTATCCCTTGGTCTTGGAACTATACTGTCCCTTTTTCTAAGTAAACTTATTAATGAATTAGTGGCTTTGTATTCTTCAAACCAAGGAAGGATTCAATGGTTGAAAAGGGTGTGACTTCAAGGGGATTTGATGCACATGTGCTGGCTATTCTCTTGGGTACTTAGATTCTTTTCATGGGTTCTCCACCATTCCGTTGATGACCAAACATCAGGAAGTCGAATAAATCAAATAAGTCTTTGCATGGTGTGGTTCTCACGCAAAAAAAAAAAAAAAAGAGAACTGGTGAGAATTCAAGGCACACCCCTTAGACATAATAAAGAATCTAGGCCACAAGCACTGGTTATGGCATTGGAAAGAGATGTTACCAATGCTTGAAGGTTCCCTCTAATTAAGGCCATTTCTCGCTTCTTACTTCTCCATCTCACTCTCCGTGGAATGGTGGTGACTCTTTGGGGAAGCATTCTTGTTGCTTCAAAGGGATGGATTGGCCAAGTGTATTGATGTGAGGCCACTAAATGTGGTTGGTTTGAGTTTGGATTTGAAATGAGTTCTACTTAGTCACCCTAACCATAAAATACACAAGGGACTTTACATAACCTTGATCTTGGGATTCCATTCCATTTTCTACTTTCCATCTTTCTTCCCATTTTCAACCTCATTACTAGTTTTATGATTAGTCTATCTCTTGGTTGACGCATTGTTATTCTTTGGTAAATTCTTGTGGTTTAGTCTTTAACCATTATTTCCATATGTCATTCTTAGAGCCTATGGACTGTTTGGTTTGTGGGTTTGTTAGGGCATAAAAGGCATGAGCTTGCTTTGGAGAGGACCCACTAACATTCCTTTATGATGCTATTATTAAATTCTTCTTCTTAAACATTTCTTGCAATCAACAATTTCTCATTTCATCCCCATCCATGACATCTATTTTATTGGCATTGCCATTGTTATTTTTTCCATTTTTCTTGTTCCTTATACTTTTCCACCCTATTGCTACCGAAGGTTCACTCTTAGTCATGGGGGCCCTGTCAAAAATTTTTCCATTCTACTACTTGTATCACCCTTACACCTTGGGTAGGTATCAGTGATAAACCTCTAACCTAGTTTTTGCCATAACCATAACCCATCCAATGCACTTTATATCGAGGAAAGGTATCAATTGCATTATGGTTTACTTATCATTGCTCATTTGTGACTGTGTTGTGTGTGTAGATGATGATTACATGAACTATGGACTAGGATAGGAGGAAGCACTCGAGATGGAGTAGAGCTGGAGCTTTTACGCCAAGAACAAGTTTGGTCGCATGGCTATGGATAAACAACGGAAGGCACAATCGCGATGTCAATAGCAACGCGCCTCATTTTCTTTACTCTCTCTTCAAGCTGTCAGATGAGGGTCTAGATGTCATCTATGTACAATGTTAACCATAAAGGGCATGAAAACTAATGTTGTAATATGTTTGTCAATCCATTCACTGGGCACTTTGAGTCTATTATTCCTTGTTTTTATCAATTCTCATTCAATCAATAATCCCATACACTTCCAATATTTTGTAAGGGACTCGAGGATGAGTTCTCATTCAGTCGTGAGGATATGATAAGCAGCGATATCAGGTACACAATATCGGAGCCTTCCAAGTGATATTGCGTACACGATATCGGGGCCTACCTCATTGCCTATAAATAAGAGGCAAGCGCAGTTGGTTTGAATAATTAGTCTTAGTCCCTTACCCAAACTCTTACCTTTTTCCCTTTCTAGAGATAGAATTATTTCTAAGTGCCCATAGTAGGAGTCATAAATTGAATGGATCTTTATTCGAACATTGTGTACCTGAGCACACCTTGTGTATGGTAATAAAGATAAACTTTGTGATAAACCTTGCAGCATTTAGAATAGATTAATTAATGTTAATTACTATTACTTAATGCTTTCCTTAGTTAATTAATTTTCTCTCTCTCACCCTACAATTCTCCTAAGTAAGCACACTCAGTATGATCACTTCGAGCATGCATGTAATGCTTGGTAACCCAGTAACAATTAGCGTTTAGTAATCTCAGTAGTGTTGCATTGGTTCAGGATGTGTATGGCAAGTGAGAACGGATGCTACTATTAGGACTAGTTAAAGCACAGTTGAGTAGTTAAATCAAAATTAGTTACTTAGTTATCTCTCTCCTTCCTTTGTGGCACTAGGACATAAAAATATAAAAACTATAAAAATCATGTACCTCAAGTTTACTTAACCATACAATCGTGCTATACAAGTAAGCTTAGGAAGAAAATGATTGATCAACTCATCCTTGCAACACAAAGGTGCATAAGCACTTAGTCCTTGAAATTTGACTAGATCGTGCATGAATGCTCGTATTTGTATGGTTGAATGTAGGAATACCTTGCCACTCATCACCTACCCATGATGTTGCATCACCAAGATAGTTGCCTCATCATCCTCCAAATCTATCAAAAACATAGTAGCATTCTTAGAGATTTCTAGGAATTTCTGCTATTGAGAGAGAGATATTGTTACCTCTCAGGCATTAGGATTTGATCTCATGAGAAACTACATTCATTGGGATAATAAAATTGGCCCACCTCATTTCATCTGGTTGATGGTTCAAGCAACTTCATTGAGGTGACTCATCACTGGGACATACACAAATGGATCACCAGCACTCACTCCTACTCACTACTCTTGCTCACACAAGAGCTACTCTCAAATCTTGCATATGTACTCGAGGGTAGCATGGGCCTTCAACGTTGTTTCATGAGTAGGTGGTGGAGGTGGTGGTCGTTGCTCCTCTTCTTGGATTATCTTAGTAGGTGCCTTATCTTTCATCATCTTTACCTAGGAAGTGAATGCAACATGTCAGACGACATCATTTATGTAGCGTGTTATGCCTCCTCTCTTGCATAATTTTTTGATGAGGCATGGGAAGCGGAGTGTCTCCCTTCCATGTTCATTTTCTTTAAATCTCTTCTCTATCTCAAGATAGATTAATTGTGGAAGGTTCATGGGGAATTGATCAGTTAGAGCGACACACGCATGAGCAAAGAAGGTGATGATCTTGCTTGGCCGCACCATTGGATTAAAGTAAAAGGCTGAAATTTTTAAGTATGTGCACTCCACTAAGGTGAGTGCATCAAAGTCCTTATGATCGACTTCATAACATTGTTATGTCCATTCTTTCTTAGCGTTAGAACCTGCTTGCATGGTGATTTCAACAAGATTTGCCTCAATTTCTAGTAACCCAAGGACTTTAGTAATGGCTTTCACCGAGTAGGACACTAAGATGTCCTTGATTTTGACTATTGAATCGACTTGCCCATTATTGTAGAAGAGGTATGTCTCTCCCATGTACCACTCCTCATTGGAAGTGATTATGGGAAACATGGGAGATTTCTATAGCTAAACTTTGATTTCTGGTGATGCGATCTCCAAGAAAGGTCCAAAGTTTAATTCTTGAAGCATCGATTTTTGGACCTCCATGTTCACAAGTTGCTTGAGGTAGGCTTTTTATCAAGGTCACCTCAAGGTTTGGTCTTGGTTTGGGTGCTTCCTCATGGTGAGACTGTTCTATTGTAGTAGCTTCTTCGGGAATCTATTAAATAGATTCCACTTTGGGCTTCTCTTGAAGAGGTCTCATGGCATGTCTCTCGACTTGCTCATGGGCATGTTCTTGGCCCCTATGCATTCTTGATTGTTTGTTCCTTGGTTGGGATGATCCTCCTTCCTATGCATGGTTCTTGGCCCCTATGTAAATATGAACCTCTAGTAGCTACAGGGCCAAAGAATAGAGTGAATCGAATATGGCTCTTGGAAGGTTCTAGGCTTTGAAAAATTCAAAAACTCCCCTCTCATTTATGAGAAAATGTGAAAATCACTAAGTGTTCATGCCTATTTAGAGGAGGATGAATGCCTATGTTGATAGGATCCTGTATATGGGGTCTTGTTGACATATGGGCTCCATCAACTCATACCTATCTATAGAGCCGATGCCCAAAATTTTTTAGTTTTCAAAATATGAAAAATAGAGAAGATTTGAACATGAAATTGACATTTTTGGAGATCCAAGAAAGCCATGAACATGATGAAATTCCAAAAGAAGGCTCAAAAATTCACAAAAATTGGAGAAATGATTAGAGAATGAATTTTATGAAGAAAATGCCTTAAGAATCACATAGTTGGATGCATTGATGAGGCACACGATAGATTTAATCACTGAAATGCCTAAGGATGAAGAACTTAGCTAACCCAACTAAGAGATATGCAAGTGGATCCTCCCCATAGCAAGCACATGCCCTTTTTGTCCTTACATAACCTCAACCATGAAGTCCATGGGCCTTACAGTTAATTAATGATAATGAAAAGTTAAGGAAAAAATCTAGAAGAATCTATCTAAGAATTTTAACACATCAAACTAAGACATTGAATGCAAACATGGAAATCGTTAGTGAGGTAAGCTATGGAAAGCATTGATCATTGAGAAAGGAAATGGAATGAAATTCCCAATCATGGTCACATGAAGTCCCTTGTGGATTCTATGGTTAAATGACCAAATAAAGTTCATCCTTAGTCTAGATCAAAACCAACCACTTTTAGTGACTTTGCATCATCACTCTAGGACCAGACTACCCCCTTGAGATACAAGAATGCTTCCACAGATGAAACATAGTTCCTTATTTGAGAAGAAAAGAGAAGCAAGAAGTGAGGAAGGGCCTTAGTTAGAGGAGATCTTCAAGCATGGGTAGCATGTATTTCTAGTCCTCTAAGAAGTGCTTGTAGCCTATCATTTTGTCTAAGGGGTGTGCTTTGAATTTCCATAATGTTTTTTCTTTGTTTCTCTATTTTTTGAATTTTATGTTTTTATGAATTTTTAGATGGAAACCACACCATGCAAAGACTTATTCAACTTCATGTTATTTGTTGACATAGAATGGTAAGAAATCCATGAAAAACAAAATTGCACCCAAGGAAGTAGAAAGGTACAAAGAGTATTGAATCCTCTTGAAGTCACACCCTATTCAAACCCTTGAATCTTTCCCAAGTATGGAAACTACCAAGGTCACAAGTTTGTTAAATTTTTATTAATGAAAAAGGGACCTCATACTTTTAAAACTAGGAAGACCATAGGGTTTTTGGATGGGTGGATGTTGTGGACTTACTACCTATTCCATGAAAAAGAAACTTTATCTTAGTCATCAATCATCAAAATTCAAAAATAGAAACAAAACATTAGCAATCAAAAACATTAAGTACAAACCACCATTAGCAAACAATTACAACATCACTGTGTCGTATTGGCAATAAAGCACTTTATTAGAAAACAAAAAGAAAAAATTCACATCAAAAGAAAGTAAAAAATAAAAGAAATTATAAAATATTCAAGAAAGATAAAACATACCAATGATGTTGTAAAACAAAAAATTGGAAAAATAACAAAGTGTAAAACAAAAAGATATAAAAACAAAGAATGTGTAAAACAAAAAAGTAGAAAAATTGAGGAGCCACTGATATGATTAGCATGATGGCCATCTTGCGCACAACTAAGTTGAAAGAAGGAGATTTGAAAAATTGAGCATGGTTGTCCATCCGTTGAGGCGTTTCTTGCACTAGCTTGCTTAGTCTTATGGAAAGGTTTGAGTTGTTGCATGTTGACTAGTTGTTTCTTGTTTGGGCTCTGAAATTTGTAAATTAACATGGCCTTAGAAGGAAAGTTTTCAAAAATGATGTAAGGCCCTTCCCATAATCTTTAAAACTTAGTTCATTGAGGTACATGTGTGGGGTTCTAGTAGAGGACCTTATCTCTAGGTTGAAATTTAACTTTCATTATTCCAAGGTCATGATACTTTTTGTTGAATGGCTTGTGCACTTCATTAAAGGAAAAGGCCAGTAATAAATTCTCATCTAGCACATTAAGGTTGATCAATCTTTCTTTTTGTGCTAGGCTAAGGTTAAGATCTAAGTCATAGGCAGTTGAAAGTGTATAGAGTTTGGATTGAATGAAAAGAGTTGGAAGTTTTCTGTACACTAGCTCATAGCAAGAGTAGGCTATAGGAAGTTTTCATGTGGAGTGGTAGGTCCAAAGGTCATCGTTGAGTTTCATACTTCAGTCTCTCCTATATTTACTTATTGTTCTCATTAAGATCTTTGTGATCTTTCTATTGGTGATTTTAGCTTGACTATTGGCTTGAGGGTGGTAGGGTGTTGTTATTTTATGTTTAACTCCCAAGCATTGCGTGAGGTTGCGAAAAGTAGCATCTATAAAGTAAGTACCATTGTTAGAAATCAGTGCACATGGCACTTCAAACTTGTTTATAATATTCTATTATACACACTGACCAGTAGTGGAAGATGTATAGGTGGTGATGGTTGTTGCTTGTGTGTATTTGGTATAATAGTCAACAATGACTATTATGTACACCTTTCCATTTGACATGGGTGTGATGGGACCCATGAAGTCTATGTTGCAAATATTGAAGGGTTCTAATGGTTGGATCGACTTTTGAGGCCCCTTCGTTCAAGCTATCATCCCACCATTTCATTGATAATGTTCACAAGAGTAAACAAATTGGTGAGCATCCATGAAGATTATTGGCTAGTACTACCCTACCATCAAGATCCTAATGGTCGTATGTCTCCCTGCATAGTGATCTCCATAAGAGCCCTCATGAGCATCTTGAATAACATGCAATTGATTAGCATTAGAGACACACCAACATACCAGGCCATCAATTCACACCTTGTAAAGGTTTCTATTTATTTTCATGAAGTGTTTGGCCTAATGAAGAAATAGTTATTTTTTCTAGTGACCTAACTCTTATGGCATCTCCTGAATGAGAAGATAAGTATGGATGTCATCATACCATTTTGGTTCAATGGGCACTTGTTCATTTATTGCACTAGCAAAGAGGAGTTTATTAGGAAATTAATTAGCGAGCAGGCTCACCTCCTCTTTTTTGTCCCATTGTAACCAAGAAAATTGATCAGCAATCATGTTCTCGGTTCCCTTTCAATATACCATTATAAGATTGAACTCCTACAAGATCACTAGTCATCGTATGACATGAGGGCTCACCTTCGACTTATTCATAATGAAGCAAATGGCACTGTGATTAGTGTGCATAAACATCTTGTATCCAAGAATATCGTGCCTAAATTTATCCAAAGCATATACCATGGCCATCAGCTCTTTTTCTGTAGTGATGTAATTAAGTTGTGCACCCATAATGCTTTGGCTTGTGCAATAAATGTAAAAAGGATATTTCTGATCATCCAACTATGTAGGCACAACTCCTAAGACATAGTTTGATGTGACCATCATGATGTGAAATGGATGCGACCAGTTAGGTGCTCATAGAATTGGAGTTTTGACAAGCTTATTCTTGAGTTGCTGGAATTCCTTTTCACATTCCTTGGTCTATATGAATGGAGCATCTTTCTTTATGAGCTCAACTAATGGTTTACTAACCTTAGAGAAATTCTCTATGAATCACTGGTAGTAGTGAGTGTGTCCAAGAAATGACTGGACATCTTTAACAATTTCTAGTTCGTAGGTCATTCCTTGGATGACCCTAATATTTTTAGGATCCACCTTAATTTGCACTTGTGAGATTTTTTGTCCGAATGCAATGCCTTCCTAGACCATGAGATGAATCTTCTACCAATTAAGCTGAAGATTAATCTCCATGCACCTTTTAAGCATTTGCTTAAGGTATTCTAAGACTTGCTCAAATGTAGCATCCTAGGTGGAGAAGTTAGCTATGAATACTTCCACTTCACTATTAATTTGCTGCTAAAAAATACTCAGGACAAGGCATTGGAATGTTCTAGGGGAATTGCACAAACCAAAAGGCATCTTTTTACATGCAAAAGTTCCCCAAGGACTTGTGAACATTGTTTTGGCCTAATCCTCTGGTACAATCTAAATTTGGTTATAACCACTATAACTATCTAGAAAGCTAAAATAACAATGCCTAGAGATAGTGTCCAATACTTGGTCCACAAATGACAATGGAAAGTGATCTTTGAATGTTGCCATGTTCAACAAATTGAAATCAATACAAACCTACCAATTGCTACATTTCTTTGGCATGATCATGAGTGGGCTAACCCACTTGCTATCTACAACTGGATAGATGAACCCCACCTTAAGGAGTTGTTCAATTTCCCCTTTGATGATCTGCTTCAATTTAGAGTTTAGCCACTGTTATGGCTACCTATTTGGCTTGATGGAAGAATCAGTATAGATGCAATGCTAGCATATCCTAGGACCAATTCTAGTGAGTTCAAGATATAACCAAGTAAAGGCTATTGGCCATTTGTTGACCACCTTCAACAACATCCTTTTTTGCTCAAGAGCAAGGTTGGAATTAATTATTACCAACGTCATTTTTAAATCTTGAGGCTCATGTTTATAATTTTCATAGATTTCCAACTATTTCCAATAAGTGTCATTAGGTTCATCATCAGAGATTTGGTGATGAACTTGCTCTAGTTCATCCATGCCTTCAACATAGGCATAAGTTAGGCCCTTAGTTGGTTCCATGCAAAGTGTGCTACTTTCAAAATTAGTTATCAGCCACTAGGTACCCTCATATTTTGTGGCTTCTATGTTTAGGCACTTTTAGATTTTAGATTCATTTGCACATTGTTTGCATGCCTTGATAGATGTGCTTTTGATAGACCATAATTTCTACACATAGTTGCACCTTATATCATTGTATGTGATGCATGGAACTCTCTTCTTCTCAATCTTTCTAAATGCATTTTCCTTAAAAAATTTTAGGGAAATATCTCTGATGTCCATTTGTGCATTAACAATGCTCAACCATGCCCTTCCCATAATGATTTGGAAATCCCCTTTGTAATTGTCAACCTTGATCACTAGGAAATTGGTAGAATAGAACCACCCACAAATAGTGATTACAATGTCCTCCACTAATCCCAAGGAAATAATGATCGACTGATCTGCCAATTTTAAATGAATGTTGTTTTTCTTAAGAGGAGGAAAATTCTAGGTTCTGTACATTTTGTGAGAAACTGAATTGATAGTAGAACCTAAATCAAGAAGAGCCTTGCATGGGTTATTTCCAACAATCTACAAGTAGATATGAGGACTTCTAGAATTAACTCTTTTCCTAGGAAGATTGCTAGCCTTGATCCAATCAAATATAGCATGGGTTAACATGGTTGTGAGGATCTTGGGAGGTGTTTGGTTTGAAGGGTTCTTGAAAGAAATAGATGTAGAGGATGAAGGAGACATAGGGTGATCAACTGCATAAGTCGGTGAAGGCTTTGTAGGCATATTGGTTTAGAAGAATGGCATGTTTCTGGGTTTGTGTTTCAAATCACTCAGTAGAGGAATCAGTTGTAAATTAACAACCCTAGTAGCGTTACATTATTGCAGTTGCATGAGAATCTCACTTGCATGGATGACACATGCAGTAATTGGGTTGAGGATGGAGGAACATTTGATGAAGGATGAGGAGGGTGATAAAGGTATGGGTATTTCCCTCTGGAAGATGGCGAATGAATTCTGTAATACTTCAGAGGGTGGTAGTGATGTTGGAATGAGGCATGATTGGAAGAGTCATGCAGAGACATGGGTTGCTGAACATAGTACTTATATGGATCTAGCTCTCTATAAGGGTATCGCTACCTTAGTGGTGGCATCCCCCATAACTATTGGTGCTGCTACTGCTGATATTGCTCATATGGTTGTGATGGAGCTCCACTTGGATAATAAGCTTATTGTTGGTGGAACTGCCTAGGATTGCCTTAAGGATAAGGTAATCTTCTAAATGCTTGCCTTCTTTCTAGCCTAGGATTCAAAGTGTACACCCCAGACTCCTATAAGTATGACATAATAGGATAACAACCCTTAGGATGTTCATATTGGTAGAGGTCACATCCATCATCATTATCTGATTCTGACTCCACAACCTCTTCAACTATAGTAGTTTTGCCCTTAACCCTTTGGTAGGCATGTTCAGCTTCCTTCCTTCTCCTACGATCATGATCACTACCTTGCTCTTTGGATTCTCTATCATTTTCATAGCAATTTGAAATTTTTCATCCAAAGATTCCCACATCTTATCCACCTTGGCTAGAATTATTGAAATATATTTTTGAATTGGCAAGGTTTTTCGCTACACCACTTCATCAAGTGATGCCTTCCCCTCACTATCATAGAATCAAAACTTCCTTTTTCTAATGGAAGGATCTCAGTTATATTCTTTAGTACTTTTCCATTTTCTTAATTCACCTTCTTCTTTTGCAACCTGCTTAATCATCCTTTGAATTTGATGGGTTTGAAGTTCTAACAATCTCCCTTGGGCATAGACCCTATATTCTCCTCATTTCTGATTAGAGCCCATCTATAATATGGTGAAGCTGTTCCCATTGAGAATAATGATGGCCAAGAAGTCTATGTAAAAGAGAGTAATGCCTGCCCATGGCTATGTCCAAGGGATTGTGTGTTCCTTGATGCTAGCCTTGGATTTTTTTCTTAAATTAGACACTCTGAAGTATGTCTAATAGTTGTCATTAAATAGCTCAAGCAACATACTTAATTTCTAAATTGATTACAACTCTAAGGAGCAATACCAAATTTTTACTTTTTTTATGAGTATCCTAGGAAATAGCTTAATTTTCTACTAGTCATTCTCTATATTTTGCAAGGCATAGGCATCGTGAAAGGCTTGGAGATGGGTCTGTAGATCTAAGTTATATCCCCCTTCAAATTTAGGGATATTATTCATATCCAACCTCTTGATTCTACTATCTTTCACATGCCTGGTTTGGATTCTAATTGCCATTGTGATGTTCAACATGCTTTAAGTTGCAGAAAAGGCTCATCATCTTCATGGTTTTAAAGATGCCTATGATGTCCTCTACTACACCTTCGGTCATGATGAGGCCTATGATAATTGTCCCATTGTTCATCTCCATCATGGTTTCATCCCCTATAGTTTCGATTAGATTTAGAATAGGAGGAAGAAGATGTAGATGAAGAGGATGAAGCAAGAGGAGGACTACCACCATCATGGTGTTTGCCACCTTCTCTCAACTTGTCATGGCCACGATCATTAGGTTTATCATCATCATGGTGCTTGCCTGAGCCCTTGCCTTGACTCTCACTTCTACCTAAACTTGGATTATTGATAGTGGAATATAAGTTCATGTTTAAGCCCCCCCTTCACTAGAGTCAAGGGGTGGAGAATATTCATGTTGAGAGCCCCCAGAGGGAGGATCCTCCTTGTTTTTTTGATTCAGTAGGAGCAAGGAGTTAGTGAATTGTTTCCCCTTTGTATCTTCATGAAACTTCTCTTGGTGCTGATCTCATTTGCCTTGTGTTTCTATGGAATAGTAGTCCCAATAGCCATGGTCCTGCACATCATATTTATCATGGAGATCATGGATTCCCAATCTCTTAAGAGTTTGGAGGTTCATCCTAAGAATAGATCAATCAAAAGGCAACACAACATTGCCGTCCATATCTCTCCACCATAGTTGTTCATGTTGATGTAGGATGAAGGTGAAATTAGATACAAACTCATCTGAATGAGTGTACATCACTTTGAATTCTTGGAGCACTAGCAGTTTTGATTCATCATGCCTATGAGAAGAAGACATTTTGGATTAAAAGAAAATTTTAGTGTGCTTTAATTATAATTATAATTTTTATTTTTTGAACGATTGCAAATTTAGGATTTGTTCTAACAATCTTAAATAATTTTCACCAAGTCCTAGATAGTACATGTATCAAACTATAATTCCTCGGCAATGATGCCAATGATGAGTAGTGACCTTACACCCAATCATATGGATCACTAAGTGTTCACATGCAATCTAATCTAATTCCATGGACTTATAGCCTTCTAAGTACATTGATCTCTAGGAAGTAAAACTAATCATTATAATCATTGTCTCACAACTATACTTGTAAAATGCAAACGTATGTTTAAGTGCAATGGAGGCATATGATTTTTATCATTTTTTGTATTTTATGTTCTAAGTTGCTTAAGAATAAAGAATGATGAATATAGAGATTTTTTGCATTTTAGTTGTTCTCATTGTTAGTGCTTTGAGTCTGAGTGTCAAGAGTGTCTTCTTGAAACTTTACCTTCAAATCTCAATCAATATTGACATAGTTAACCAAAGGTAGTAACACGTTATCTCCATAGATCACAATCTCCCCTTCTTTGTACTATAAATGGATCTCTTGATGTATAGGGGATGAGATTACATGAAGCTTTGCTAACCATGATCGTCCTAGGATCAAGTTGAAGTTAGGTGTCTCCTCAACCACTAAGAAGTTAGTAGATGTAGAAAATTCTTTGTCAGCCATGAAATCCAAGGAGATGAAACCTCACACTACTACCCATCAACCATTAAATGACTTGAGGGCTGAGGTAGTGGTCTCCTAGATATTCTTAATTAATCCTAACTCATTAACAATAGAATATGGTATCACATTCATGGTTGTCCCATCATCCACATGAACATGGTGAACCTTGTATTTTCCAACACATATAGTGATAAGGAGGGGAGCATATAGCATTCTATTCTTTGAGAGTCACTTTTCACTTCACTATAATGAAAGTCGAGCATTGGTTGATGTCCATTTTCCCTAAGCAAAGCTTGCTCAATGATAGAGTGGATTAATTTTCTGTTGGTGGACATGTCTTTGCTCATAGGGAGAGAGGTTAACACTTGAACTAGTGCATCTCTGTGAGTTGGAGAAGTTATGACTAGATCATACAAGTTCAATGATGTGTTCTTTTGTTTTAGGGATTGTTTGGCTTGGTCCATTGTTGTGAGAAAGATCTTCCCCTTATAACCTTTTGGCCTTAGTGGTTCTAACCTCCTCCATTCTACCTAGAGTTTTAATTTTAGGTTTTGGTCCATAAGGCTTGGGCCCCTTGTCCATGGATGCAATGGATCTTGATGTAGGTTGTTTCAAAGCCTTTTGTTGTTGGCCACCTTTAGTGGGCTTTGTTGTTGATTTGGCGAGGGGTTGTTTTTGCCACTATTGTAATGATGGTTTCTTGCTAACCTCTGTGCTATGTACCACTATACATGGGTTTAGATCATAGGATGTAGGCTTACTTGTTGAAGGTGGAGGGACTTAGATAATGAATGGTTTTTTGGGCTTTAGAGGATTAGCAACTCGTTGATTACATTATGATGTTGAAGCCACTAAAGGGGGAACACGTATGATGAAGCTCCTTAAGGATTAAAGGAGGTAGTACCCATATGAAAAATGGCTCTCTAGGTGTATTTTGGGATCATGGTGGTACTCTAATGACAAATGGTTTCCTAGGAGGATTAGACCATTTGGTTTCTATGACTGAGGCTACGGTATAGGAGTTATTATTGGTACTTGGAGAGCTAGGCTCATTCACTACCAACTCTTTGTAGTTTATTATATTTTGGAGGCCATCCTCTAATGCTAGGCAAAAATTGATGTCATGACTAGCCATTTGATAATAATGGTAATACCTATTGATCTTGAAATATCTCAGTATCTTAGGATCATCTTTGGTAGCTATCATTGGGTCTCTAACTATGTTACAAAGACAATCATACCTATTATGAGCCTCTTTAGATAGTTTCTTATGTTGTATATGATCATCTTTAAGCAACTATTCTAGAAGCTCAAAAGGCTTCTTAGGTAACCTACTGTACTAAGACCTATTCTTACACCCAAAGTTTGGTCTTGATTGATTTAGAGCATAGGAAGTGGATGGTTGCAATGAGTCAGGAGATGTGTTGTGTGAGCTTTTTCTATGTGGCCACAGTTGTATGTTCTTACTTGGTTTTATTATTATCTCTCATTGCACGTTGGTTTTTATAGACCACATAGGCTAGATCATTACTTGCCTCAGCTACCTCCTCAATGCTCTTGGTTTATGCGAAGGCTTAACTTGGTGACTAGGGTTCTAGGTAGCAAATGTTTGACTTAATAAATTCATTTACCACTCCCTTGTAGATGGCTAAGATGTGAGTTTCAACAATAGGCATTAGAATCTTATTAAGTATTGAGTTCTCTTTGAATGAACCTTTTGATTGGTCCAAATGGCCTCTACTTCATCTTCATTAATTGATCCAACATGACATATAGCTTCAAGTTGTATCTAAAGCAGTTGGCAAATTGGTTTATTAAGTTTTCAAAGAAAGAGATGGAACCCCCTAAGCAAGGTTTGATGCTAATCTATAGCTTTTCCCTTGAGGAACATGGGAAAAATCCTCAATATCATATATGGCCAAGCTTGAAAAAAGAGTCACTTAGATCAAAAGGTTACTAAATGTGCATTGAGATCCCCTTCACCATTGTATTTGGTGAAGTTTGGAATAGGTAAGCCTATGGGCAAGGTTAGTTGAGGCGCCATTGAGCTTATAGGGTCATCGTAGTAGAAATGTAGAACCTTGATCATCTGAGTTGTGTTGGGTTTAAGTTTTTGCAACACTTTGTTATGGTTTTGGATCATTTCAAAAGCTTGATCCAAGCCTTGGGGCATCCTCATGGGTTGTGATGCTTGTGTTGATGGTTGAGGTATCGATTGGGAGGCCTATGGCCTCATGATGAATTACAATATAGAAGGGAGTGGCTGGGTCATCATGGTTGTAGGTGATCGAACAATGAGAAGGGTGTTGAAGCAAGCACTTAGGGAGAAAAGAGTATAAAGGGTGTTTGTGACCCTTGGGTTATTTGAGATTCCACAGTGGGGCCTGCTATCATGGAGAAGGGATGAGTGGTGGTGAGAGCCATTAGTGACAACCATGTAGATCGAGGCTATGTGGCAAACGACATAGAAGAAAAAAGGAAGGCTTTCTATGACACAGGTTGGATTTGGTGTGTGGTTATAACTAGTGTAGTTCCAAACATTGTGAGATACATGAGAGATGACAATTAAGACACCAGACCTATAGAAGTAACCAAAGGGGTTGAAGTAAGCATGGTAACTTGGGGGTTATCATTTGGAATAGATCCCTAATGAAGTTGTCAAGTTCAAGCTTAGGCTCAAACTCATTAGTTTCTTCATTGTGGCTTGCTATATTGAGCTTCTCACTCTACTCATCCATCTTAATCAGATGAGATAAAATATGGGTGTGGGTATCATGAAAAGGTATTTTGTCATATGGAAAAGGGATATACTCCTTCTTGTCACAGTGGATAAGCTCATACTCATGTTTAACTTTAGCTTTCCCATGTGAAATGAGCAAGCCTACTTGAATTTTTACACAAATGAAATTATAATGCTCTTCATTTATGATGGAAAAATCTAGGCTTCTACCTCTTAGCCTAAGGGATTGTCTACATTCAACCATAGTAGGGTCTTTGGGGTTGTAGATCATCACAACATATTGGTTTGATGTCATTTTGATCATGTTGATGGGCAAAACTATTGACTTATTAAAAGACATTATCTAAAGATGTTATTTTAATGTCTTACTATATTTAGTAAATCCTTTAGTAAGTTAGATTTCCCAACGATGTAGTTGGATATAAATGGAAAAGCAGTAGAAAAACTGTTGCTATAAAGTATTGTATAGTAGATGGTCGTGTACAATGCAATAGACAGGATTTATGTTGACTATTCTCAACCAACTACGTAGAGCAGTGAAAATGAGAAAAGTGATCTATTCCATCACAGACGGAATTGGTTTATATGGTCTATTCCATGATGGACAAAATTGGTAAAATTTGTCTATTCTGGTAGGTTCTAGACCAAATGGAATTGGGGTTCTAGATGAAAAGAGACTTCCGAAAGGGAATATGGCTTCCAGATGGAAATTGGGATTTTGCAATGGAACAAAGCTTTTGGAAATGGAAATGGACTTCTCAAATGGAATGGGCTTTTCCCAATGGAAGTGGATTTTCCAATGGAATAGAGTTTTCTCAATGGAATTGGATTTTCCCAATGGAATTGGGTTTTCCAATAGAATTGGATTTTCCAACAGAATTGGATTTTCCCAATGGAATGGGTTTTTCCAACAAAATTGGATTTTCCCAATAGACTTGATTTTCCCAATAGAATTTAGTTTCCTAATGGAATTGCATTTTGGAGTGGCAAATCCCCTCCAACTACACTAGGTGGTTGGAGTGGAAAATGTGGTTTATTCTAGTGAATTTCCTAGTAGATGGAATTGGGTTTTTTTAGATTTGGATTTTCTAGGTAGACTAAATTGGCCCCCAGAAATCTAACTACTGTGAAAGTATAATAAAAGCCCAACTACACTAGTTTATAATATTTCAAAAGAATATGTTCATAGATTTCAGAAATTAAAAATGTGATAGTTGAAAATGGGTTTTGCCCAAGAATTTTGGTGGAGGCACTCCTTCTAGCACTAGAAAACTATTGGAGCTTGAAATTTGGTTGCTAGAATGGGAAAACTAAAAGATCCGAAGTAGTTTTAATCTTGAATCCCAAGGGCTCTCAAAAAATGGGACTCAGGGTACCTTGGACAATCTTGCCAATCACCTAGGAACTTATGAAACATAAACAAAAATGGCTATGAAAATGTAAACATAATCATAGACAAAATTAGAAGTGAAAATGAAAAGAAAAATGTAAATATAAATTTAACTGGTCAAATAGAAATGTAAACAACTTTAGAAATGAAAGGAAAATGGTATTTTAGTTGCAAATCCGAAATGAAACAAGTGCAAAAATGGAAATGTAAACTAAAATTTGTACAATATGAATAATAAACTTTGTATAAATAAAGAATAAAGGTTCATAAAGTACAAGTTTTGCTTGGAGAAGCTTGAAGTTTGTTGGAGAAGGCAAGCTGCATTCTACTACATCTCCATGATCTAATTTCTCCCCAGCTCTAGTTTTCAACAAATTTTTGTCGATTTTCACCAAGGTTTGCTACCTAAGAATGGGGCTAGTATTGCACTTTTGAAGCAATGGAAGCTACATGGAAGTTTTTGTGCCTAGCGTAGTACCAGTTTTTGCTACCAAATAGTGCTGCAAGGTGAGGTTGTAATTGCTACCAAATAGTGCTGCAAGGTGAGGTTGTAATTGCTACCAAATAGTGCTGCAAGGTGAGGTTGTAATTGCTACCAAATAGTGCTGCAAGGTGAGGTTGTAATTGCTACCAAATAGTGCTGCAAGGTGAGGTTGTAATTGCTACCAAATAGTGCTGCAAGGTGAGGTTGTAATTGCTACCAAATAGTGCTGCAAGGTGAGGTTGTAATTGCTACCAAATAGTGCTGCAAGGTGAGGTTGTAATTGCTACCAAATAGTGCTGCAAGGTGAGGTTGTAATTGCTACCAAATAGTGCTGCAAGGTGAGGTTGTAATTGCTACCAAATAGTGCTGCAAGGTGAGGTTGTAATTGCTACCAAATAGTGCTGCAAGGTGAGGTTGTAATTGCTACCAAATAGTGCTGCAAGGTGAGGTTGTAATTGCTACCAAATAGTGCTGCAAGGTGAGGTTGTAATTGCTACCAAATAGTGCTGCAAGGTGAGGTTGTAATTGCTACCAAATAGTGCTGCAAGGTGAGGTTGTAATTGCTACCAAATAGTGCTGCAAGGTGAGGTTGTAATTGCTACCAAATAGTGCTGCAAGGTGAGGTTGTAATGGTCTTTGATGGTTGGAAAATGAAAAATGCTATTGTTTCTGAGAGGTTATAAAATGCCAAAAATGCTAAGAAATGCCAAGTATTCGGGAACTAAAAAATGGTGTTGACGTTGGATATTTATAGGGTAGGGTTGCTATTTTTGGGATTGTGCATAATTGTTGTTGATTGCGATAGATTGATGTCAATGTATAGGTTGCAATGGTCATCTTCTCTTAGCGTAGTTACTATTTCTGGTAATTTTGGAATGGACTACCACCACAAAATTTATCCATTTAATATAAATAGTAAATGGATTTTTGTGACTATGTTGGTACCATTATTATTGTGGTGTCTTGGTCAATGATTATCTACTTTCAGTGTAGTTGTCATTTATAGTAAGTCTAAAATGGGCTTTTGTCAAACAATCCATTCATTTACTATTTATAGTAAATAGAATTTTATGATTACGTTGACACCATTCATACTACACTAACATTGGTGGACTATGCTAACATTGATGAAAAATGGCAAAAGTGGTGGAAAATGTGAAGAAAAGTTGGAAATTCCAAAAATGGTGGAATGCGTTGGAAAGTGTCATGCCTAGTGAAGAATGTTGTTTACATTGGTCGTTGAAGGCTTGAGATGACTACGCTTGCCATTGTTGGAAAAAAATGAAAATTTCAACAATCCCAACATTGCACTTTTGTTGGGTCTTGGTAGTGACTATGCAAGCTACTGTGACTACTAAAAATGGCATCAGCGTAGTTGGGGCTATACCCCTACAAAAACCCATGAAAATGCCATTTTTAGCCATTCCAAAGGCATTTTCAACCTTTCCCAAGCTTAAATATGAACATGGGGTATCCTTTTCTTCTTGGAAATCAAGGAAATAACAACTTTTGAAACATTTTTTAGCTTCAAAAATCTGAATTATGCAAGATTGTAGTTCCTGCTCTACATATCCCACATTTATAATGAGTCCTTACCCCAAGTTGAAAAATAAATATTATAGCATGAAATTTGGTGGTATTTCATCCTCCTTCACTAGTGGCTCAAAAGATAATAATCATTGATGAGGTGTAATCTCCCCCTACATATGTGCTCAAACTTCTTGATTCATCTATTGTAGAGAGAGAGGTAATCTCCCCTTAAACCTTTTAAGATCTTCATGCTATTTGATCACAATCTTGAGTTACCTAAGAATATAAATGAATCAGCAATATTTGTTTCATATAAAAAATTTTCTTAAATCAAGTGTGAGACTAAGGTCTCCTAATAATAATATTTTTTTAGGAAAAATGCAAACATTTTAATGCTTATAGTAAAGATTTTCTTTGTAGAAAATGAGTAGGAAAAAATCATAGTAGCATCAACAATCTTTAACTTTTGTAATGCATAAATTGCTTGGACATTCATTCATGGCTCACTTTGCCTTTGTAGAGATGGTCCTTTGAATCTCATCAATAAATATCAACAAATCTACAATGCAATACCAATATCAAGTATGGAGACTTTTTACAAACCAAAGTCTCATGTTAGTAGTATCTTATGATAAAAGATAGAAGAATAACTTTCAACATAGATGCAATAATTTTCCTTTGGATCTTTAATACAGAGTTTCTTTAATCATAAATCATTTGTATAAAGGTCCCAAACCAAATGAATAGAAAGAAACTTTTTTTAGAAAATTGGACTTTTATTACAGCTTTATGATCCAATAGATAATGTAGATCATAAGATATGGCTTTAATAATCTTACTTGATCTTACCTTGAAACATTTTTCTATAGCTAAACATCTTGGATGATTAGATTATATTTTCTTTGATAGCCAAAGTATTCATATAACATCATTTTTTTAAAAAAAATTATCCCAAAAAAATTAAAATAAAGACTAATCTACACTAAGTCTAGCAAGAAAAGGACTAAAAACTTACCATTACTTACCTTACTTCCTAATATGAACATGACTAATGGAGTTTGAAATGAGATCCCCCATCATAAAGTATCTCCTTATCATGCAATATTCTTTTATCAGCACTTTTGTATGTGTCCTCAAACTCATATAAGATTCCTTCTTTGTCATATTTATGTTCTTCAAGATGGGAGGACTCATAATTTTTGATAGTTATTAGTCCTAATCCCTTTAATCTTTCATAGGTTTCTCCACCTTCTTACTCCTTCATTTTCCAAGCTATTGTACCTTATAAAATACACTTATTAGATTTTTTTTGACAAGACCAAGTATTCAAGTTATTTTACTCTAAATGAGGATAATAATAATAATTTTATTCATGACCACATTTTTTATAGCAAAAATTTAAGGTATTTCTAATTTAAATGGAATTATCAAACTTGATCTTGTTTGAAACTGAAATGGTACAAGCATTCTTTTGAATGGTTTCCTCTATGTTTTCACATATATGCTAATTTTGGGGCTTCTCCTCATTTTTGCTTATGCTTTCCTCCTATGTAGTCCTGCATTTCTATACAATCCAAATATGTTAGTATTTGAACCTTAGCTTTTACATTTGAGAGTTCCCTTTTCAACTTAGAGCATAAAGCATAAAGTTTAGAGATTTTTCCATGCATGTTTTTCTTTACCATTTTAAGTAGATAATGCAAAATAATAATATCCTCACATAGTTCACTATAGCTTTCATCATTTTTACCTCTTGATTCATTAGATACTGCTGTAGAATTTTCATTTGTAAGGGCCATGCATATGAGATGTGAGTCCTTTATAGCATTATCTACCTCTTCATCACTTTGTTCTCCATCGTCCTAGTAAGTGTGAAAGTTTTTATTTTTCAAATCAGCTTCATTTTTATCTTTCCATTACAACTTGCTAGTACTAGGACATTTGGAGGCCATAAGGCCTCTTCCACCACACACCCAACATTTTATAGAAAATGTATCAAAATTTGAATTTGTAAAATTCTTACCTTTTTCTTTACTTTTGGATTAGTTAAGGCATGGTTGATTAAATCTTCTTCCTTTCCTTGTAAGAAGTCTTTAGACTCTCCTTGATAGAAGAGCTAGTTCATCTTGACTGTTTGTTTCTTGTTCAACAAGCTCCTTATTCTTTGATGTAAATTTTAGGGTGATGGGCTTTTCTTTTACATCTCCTTCACTTATGAGATTCATCTCATAAGCAATAAGAGGACTTTGAAGCTCTTCAAATTTTAGTACCAAAAAGTCTTTGATTTCTTCCATGATGGTGACTTTTGGTATGAACTTGGGTTGTAAAGTTCTAATCATTTTTATAATTACATCATGATGAGTGGCGAGATACCCCTACACTCAACCATATGAAATGAGCATAGCATGCACAATCCGGTCGAACTCCATAGACTAAGTGCCTACACGCCCCATGGAAAACTTAGGGTTAATCATTCATTGTCTTCCCAGACTTACTTGTAGTTGTCATGGTGTATGGTTAAGTAAGTCCGAGGTATATAATTTTTATATCTTTTTATGTTTTATGTCTCCTATGCTATTGAGGTGAAGGGTTGAGAAACTAACTAACTCTAACTAATGAACTAAGTCTAAATTACCTAGCATCAGCATCCATTCCCACTTACTGTACACACCCTGAACCGATGCAACCCCGGCTACCAAATGCTAATCGTTGCTGGGATCACCACGTGTAACGCACGTGCTCGAAGTGGTCGTATTGAGGCACTTAACTAGGAGGAAAGGGGTAAGAAAACCTAATCTAGCCTAAGTGCGATGAGCAGCCGATTCCTTGACTATCCGTACACATCTTTGTGCATGACTACCACTAGGATTATCAAGCGCAGATCCTGGATACGCCACTGGGTTACCAAGTAGTCACACTTAGATGCTTGTAATCAAGTCGTACTCGTTCTGTGTTCTAGGAGATAAGGGTGAGAGAGAGAAAGCAATAAATAACATTAAATAAATCCTATTCCATGCACTGCAAGGTTTATCTAGAAAGTTCTTCTTTATTGCCGTACACAACTTGTGTTTAGGTACAATGTTGCTCAAATAAAGATCCATTCACTTTAGGACTCCTACTGCGGGCACATGGAAAATATTCTATCTCTGGAGTGATCAAACTGCCAGAGTTTCCCTACTTTTAGCTCAGGATGATGAAACAAGGGAGAGCCGCCTCTTATTTATAGATATGACGGCAGACCACGATATCACGTACGCGATATCGCAGCTCATGCGAATTACGTCGCATCATACCCCCATGACTGAATGAAAACTCGTCCTTGAGTTCCTTACAATAATATCAGGAAGGTATGGAATTATTGAGGGGAATGGAACTAATGGGATGACATGTGAACGAATCATCATTACAAGAATTGACAAAACTGGTGTTCATGACAACAAGGGTGAACACCTTATTATAATGACATCAGGCCTTAGTTGGCAGCTTAAGAGAAAGAGAGAGAGAAAGAAGTCTTGTTGCTGCCAACACCAAGATTGTGCCTTCCCTTGTCCATCAATGAGCGCACTATCCATCTTACTCCTTGCATAGCTACTTCCAACACTGCTTCATTCCAAGTGTTTGCTCCAGATCCAATCCATTGTTGTATGATCACCATCTGCACACACAACACAATCTTATATTACCAAGGGTAAATGAATCATCATGTACTTAATACCTTGCTTTAGTGTAAGTCCTTTGGCTAGGTTGTGGTATGGTTGATTGCAGATCGGGAGATGTAATATTGATGACTATCGAAGGTGTAGGGGTTAGGAAGAAAATCAAAAAATTTGGGGCTAGGAGAAAATCAAAAAAATCAGCCCTGTACCCCCATGACTAATCACGAACCTCCAGTAGCATTAGAATGGAGAAAGAAAAGAAGTAAGAAAGATTGATAAAAAGAGATAACGGTAACGTCGATAAAGTGGATGTCAAGATGGAAATGAACAAAAGAAATTAGATTGCAAAAATGTTCAGGGAAAGAATTTAACTAGTGCACCAAAGAGGAATGTTAGTGGGTCCTCCCCAAAGTAGGCTCATGCCCTTAATGCCCTGACAAACCCACATGCAAAGAGTCCGTAGGCTTTGAGAATGTTATTTGGAACAAGAGTTAAATTCTTAACCACAAGAATTTACCAGCAAGAAAATAATGCATCAACCAAAATATATACACTAATGATACAACTGGCAATGAGGTGAAGAATGGAGAGAAGGATGGAGAGAATAGAATGGAATGAAATCCCAAGAACAAGGTGGTGTACAGCCCCTTGTGGATTTCATGATTAATGTAACTTGGCAAGTCTCATTCCAACTCTGGCCTCAAACAAACCACTTCTAGTGACTTCGCATCAATGCATTCGGGCAAACCATCCACTTGGGTAACAAGAATGTCTTCCCCAAGAGTCACCACCATTCCGACGAAACAAGGAGAGAGAATGGAAAACGAGAAGGGCCTTAGGTAGAGGAAACATTTTTAGTTCCATAACTAGTGCTTGTAGCCCAAACCCTTATTTCGTCTAAGGGGTGTGCTTTAAATTCTCACTTCTTCTTCTTTTTATTTTGTGTTTTGTGTTTTGATGCATGAGAACCACACCATGCAAAGACTTTGTTATTTTTATTACTCAGCTTCCCGATAATTGGGTAACATCAAAACGGTAAGAAAACTCAAAAAGAAAACATCCAAGCACCCAAGAGAATGGCCAACACAAAAGCATCAAGTTCCCTTGAAGTCACACCCTTTTCAATCCTTGAGTCCTTCCTTAGTTTTAGAAATGCCCAGCCACTGATTCATTAAAGTTCTTATTATGAAGGGGACTGTACATTTCCAAGCCGAGAGAGACCATAGAAACTTGTGGATGAATGGATGAAGTGAACTCATTGGCTACCATATCAAAAGAAACATACCTTAGTATCAACATTGTGACTTAAAGGTAAAAACCAAACATTAGCAATCAACAAGAAAATAGTTCATACCATCATGAAGAACACTTATCAGGTGACAACTTACAAGGTGGATACACATGCACACACACAAAAAATTAGAAAAGTATAACGATGTTGTTAAATAAAAACTTGTGAAATTTTTTTTTAAAAGAACTGAGGACCCCAAATGGTTAGCATAGGTGGCCATCTCCCCCATGACTGAATTGCAAGGGAGAGATCCAAAATAGAGAGCGAGGTTGCCCGCTAGTAGAGGTGTAATTTGTATTGGTTGTTGCAGGTTCACGAAAAGGTTTTGTTTGTTGTACATTAACCAATAATCTTTTATCCAGGCTGTCAGGCTTGTATATCATCATGGCTCTAGAGGGGAAGGTTGTATGAATAATATAGGGTCCTTCCCACAATGCTTGAAATTTTGTACACTGAGGTACATGCGTGGGATTCCAATAAAGNCTTGAAATTTTGTACACTGAGGTACATGCGTGGGATTCCAATAAAGGACCTTATCTCTTGGTTGATACCTAAACCTTCAAATTCTTAAGTCATGAAGCTATTTACTATGTGCTTTGTGCAACTCATTTAATGATAGTGCAACCAATCTATTCTTGTCTAGCACGTTCAGAGTTGCCAACTATTTTTTTTATGCTAGGTCGAGGTCTAGGTGAAGGTCACAAGCCATGGATAGTGTACGGAGCTCATTCTGTATGGGGAGCTTTGGTAGTTTCCCGTATACTAACTCATAGGGAGAATAGCCTATAGGGAGCTTCCAAGTGGAGCGATATGCCTAGAGAGCATCGTTCATTTTTGTGCTCCAGTCTTTCCTAAATTTGCTAATCGTTCTTGTCAATATTCTAGTAATCTCCTGGTTAGTAACCTTAGCTTGGCCATTAGCTTAGGGGCGGTAAGGTGTGGTCAATTTATGCTCAACCCCTAAGCATTGCATCAATTTGCAAAAGGTTGCACCTGTAAAATGTGTTCCATTATCAGAAATGAGCGCACGCAGCACACCAAACCTATTTACGATTTTTTTTGTACAAATCGTGCAGCCGTAGATGATGTGTAGTCTGTTACTATGGCTGCTTCAGCCCATTTGGTTAAGTAATCAACAGCAACGATGATATATGCCTTTCCATTGGACATTGGTGTAATAGGCCCCATAAAATCTATTGCCCAAATATCAAAGGGTTCCAAAGGTTAAATCCATTGTTGCGGGCCCTCCATTCTAGCAGTCATTCCACCATCATGTTGGTAGCGTTCACAGGATTGGGCAAAATGATGGGCATCCCGAAATAGTGTTGGTCAATAATATCCTGCAAGTAGGACCTTGGTAGTCGTTCGTCTCTGAGCATAGTGACCCCTACAAGGGCCCTCATGAGCATCCTGGAGAACTTTTAATTGATCCTGATCAGACACACACCATCGAACCAAGCCATCAGGACAGACTTTATAAAGTTGTCCCTTGATTTCCATGAAGTACTTAGTTTTGTGAAGAAACTATTGTTTCTTCCTAAAGTCCAACCCCTGTGGTATTTGTTGGGAAATGAGATAAGTAAGAATGCTACTATACTAATTTATTTCTGTGGGTTGATCATTTACTACATCGGCAAAGAGGGTTTCATTATGGAAATGGTCAGATATAGCATATTCATCCTCTTTGTTGTCCCAATGCAACCGAGATAGGTGATTTGTAACTACATTTTCGGTGCCTTTGCGATCTACTATTGTTAAATCGAACTCCTGAAGAATTACCAACCAACGTATGATACGTGGGCTAACCGTTGGCTTGTTCATAAGGAACCTAATTGCACTATGATCCGTATGGATATATACTTTGTAGCCCAATACATAGTGCCTAAATTTGTCTAGTGAAAACACTACAACCATTAATTCCTTTTCCGTAGTCGTGTAGTTGAGTTATGCACCGGTAATACTCTTACTGGCACAGTGGATGTAATAAGGTCATTTTTGTTCATCTAATTGTATCAGTACGGCTCCTAAGGTGTAATTAGATGCATCAGTCATGATATGGAATGGCCTAGACCAGTCAGGGGCTTGTAGAATGGGAGTTTCCACAAGCCTCTTTTTGAGATTTTGGAATGTTCATTCACATTCCCTGGTCCATTCGAATGGTGCATCTTTTTTTGTTATTTTCACCAACAACTTGGCAATTTTGGAGAAGTTCTCGATAAATCTCCTGTAGTAGCCAGTGTGTCCAAGGAATGATTGAATGTCTTTGACAGTCTCTGGTTGTCAAGTAATTCCTTGAATGACTTTAATTTTTTTTGGATCCACCTCTATTCTTGACTATGAAATTTTATGCCTCGGTACGACACCCTCTTGAACCATCGAATGGCTCTTCTGCCAGTTGAGCTTTAGGTTGGTTTCGACACATTGTTTCAATACTTTCTCTAACCGGTCGAGAGCTTGATCAAAGCTCATCCCATAAGTGGAGAAGTCATCCAGGAAGACTTCTACTCCGTTACCTATTTTCTATTGAAATATGCGTAGAACTAATCATTAGAATGTGGCAGGGGCATTGCACAAGCCAAAAGGCATTTGTTTGTATGCAAACATTTCCTAAGGACTGGTGAACATTGTTTTTGCTTGGTCCTCTAGTGCGATTCGTATTTGGTTGTACCCACTATACCCATCCAGAAAACTATAATAGCGATTCCCTGCTATAGTGTCTAAGACTTGGTCAACAAATGGAAATGGGAAGTGATCTTTGAATGTTGCCATATTCAATAGCCTAAAGTCTATAAATACCCTCCATTTACCTTCTTTTTTTGGTACGATTACAAAAGGACTAACCCACTCGCTATCAGCAATGGGGTAAATGAACCTAGCCTTGAGAAGATGCTCTATCTCATCTTTCACTATTTTTTTTTAACTTCAAGTTCAATCACCTCTGGGGTTGCTTGCGAGGTTTCATGGAGGGGTTCATGAAAATCCTATGTTGGCATATCCTAGGATCTATTCCGGTTAGTTCAGTGTATGACCAGGCAAAGGCTATTGACCATTTATTTATCACCTTCAGCAAACTCTCTTTTTGTTTGGGAGCAAGCTTTGCATTGATGATTATCGGTTTTCCATTTTTAAGGGTCATGTATTCCAAATCGGTGGGGAACAGTTTTAAATCTAGCAGCTCTTGTTTAAACTTTTCAGGAATCTCCAACTTCCCCCAGTTACTGTTTTCAAGATTAAGAGCTAAAGGTTGGCAATGGACTTGCTCAAGTGCATCCATGCTTTCAACGTAAGCACTAATTATCCCCTCAGTCAGTTCCATGCATGGCTTTGAATTTCTATCTTCATTAGCCATCAGCCACTAGGTTTTTTCTTGTTGTGTGGCTACTGCATATAGGCACATTTGTATGTCAATATCCTGTGCACACCAATTGCATGTAGGTAATGTTAGACTTCGCATCACCCATGATTTCTGCATGCAATGACACCCTGTGTCACTATATGCGATGCATGGAACTCTCTTCCTCTCAATTTTTCCAAAAGTATTTTTCTTGGATATTTCTAGGGAAAGATTGCGGATTCCTAGGCGTGCATCGATTGTACTCAGCCATGCCCTTTCCATTATGATTGGGAAATTCCCTTTGTCATTGTTTATTTGAATCACTAGGAAATCAGCTGGATATGACCAACCACCCACAGTGGTAACAATGTCCTCAACCTGTCCCAAAGGAACAGTGATGGATTGGTTAGCTAGTTCTAAACGAATATTGCTCTTATTGAGTGGAGGCAGGTTCCAGGTTTTATACAGTTCTTGTGAGATTAAGTTGAATCCAGAACCTGAGTCAAGGAGAGCCTTATGGGGTTCATTCCCAGTGACTTGGAGATAAACTAGGGGGACCCTAGGGTCAGATAATTTCTTGGGAAGGTGGCCTACCTTAATCCAATCGGTCACGGTATGTGTTAACATAACCATGTGCATTGGGTGCATCTTTTTGTTTGAAGGGGTTCCCAAAACCTTGTTTGGTATGATGGTGTTTAGATGTTCAACCGCTTGTGAGGGTGAGGGCTTAGTTGGATTGTTGGCTTTGAAGAAAGGTCATTTCAGCGTAAAACTATTAGGACCAACTGAGAATTGAGGATTGGAAGTCCTCGTGACATTAGGTTGTTGTAGTTGTGTGGGAAATACCCTTGGCGTTGTTGGAGCGGTTGGTCATGGAGCTATTGGCGTGAGAGGTGTGGATGGATTCGGAGGATGGTATCTATGTGGGATGTTCCTTCCTACAGGGAAAGTCTGGTAATATTCCCAAATTGGGTAGTGACATTGTGGGATTGCGTAACCCACAGGGTCACTTGGGGGGATCGGCTGCCGACAAGGGTATTGATGTTTAGGCGGTGGCATCCCCCATGGCTATGGATATTGCCATTGCTAATGTTGTCTGATGGGTTGTGGTGGAGTTCCACTTGGATAGTACATTAAGGGTTGGTGGAACTGCCTTGGGTTACGTTGGGGATAAGGTAACCTACGGGGTGCCTACCATTTGTTGAGTCTCGGGTTAAGTGCATACACCCCAGACTCTTGTAGATGTGAGATGATTGGACAACATCCCTTAGGATGGTCATAGTAGCAGATCTCACATCCACCGTCATCGTCTGTGTCTGATTCCACAACCTTATCGGAGATAGTAATTTTCCCCTTACTCTGGTCATGTGCAGGGCCTAAATCTCTCCACTTTGTCTTACCTTTGTCACTACTTCATTCCTCCTTAGACTCTTCTACAATTTTCAGGACAGTTTCAAGTCTAGAGTCTAAGGAATCCCATAGTTGATCTACCTTGGCCGATACTTCAGTTGTTAGTTTTTGAATCGACAAAGTTTTTTGGTTCACTAACTCTTCGAATGATGACTCATCCTCTTCATCACAAAATTTCACTCCCTTATTTCGAAGAGAGGGGTCATGGTTGTATTCTTTCACACTTTCCCTTTTTCATAGCTCGCCTTCTTCTTTTGCTACTTGTTCCAACAAGCAATGTACTTCATGGGCTTTAAGTTGTGATAGTCTCCCTTGGGCATAAGTCCCAAGGGTTCTTCGAGTCTCATGCCTTAGCCCATCTATGATGTGGCAAAGTTGATCCCACTGAGCGTACCCATGGCCCAGGCAACGATGTAATAATGTGTAGTATTGGGCCATGGTAGCATCCAAGGATTCATAAGTACCTTGTTTTCAGCCTTGGATCTGCTTAAGCAAATTAGACACTTAGGAGTACATCTGATATTTGTTGTTGAACAACTCTAACATCGTACTCCACCTCTTGATGGTTTTTGGTTCTAAGGACTAGTACTAGCTCTCTGCTTCCTTGATGAGTGTCCTGGGAAACAACTTAAGTTTCTGCCACTTTTTCTCTATATTTTGCAAGGCGTAGGCATCATGGAATGCCTATAAATGATGTTGCGGATCAGCGTTGTATCCTCCTTCAAATTGTGGGATGTTGTTCATGTCTAAATGCTTGATCCAACTATCTTTTAAATGCCTTGTGGGAATTCTAATAGCCTCCGTTATGTCAAGCATACTTTGGGTTGCAAGTAGGGGCTCGTCATGATCATCTCTTTCATGACACCTATGATGTCTTCGTTGTTCCCTACTTTTCCTTCGTTCATGTCTTTATCCTCTCTCTCGACTCTCTCATCGAGGTTTTTCATTTTTCTTACTTTTATCCTCTCCATTGTGTTCTTCATGATTGCGCCCAGAGGTGGAAGCAGAGGGTGAGTGATGTGAAGAAGGGGAAGAAGAAGGAGAACCATCTCCACAACGATGTTTTCTACCTTCTCTTCTATGGCTTCGACCCCGATCATGGTGACGATTTAAGTTCCCATCCTTGTCTTTTGTTGTTGTTTCTTCTGTGAATAGTTGGTGTTCACGGGTATCAGAACCAGGGTTATGTATTATTGATCGTAGGTTCTGATACCCTACCTCTTTACTTTCATTAAAAGGGGGAACGTCTCTTGATAGCGAACTAGTTATAAGTGGTTCACCTTCTCTAGTTTCACTTAGGACGTGCGGGACTTCTTTGCCCTTCAATAGTGTATGTTGGCTTTCCTGCCTTAAGTCCCGAATATGTTGTGCTTCTGTGGGATGATAATCCCTCATGTCAAAGTCTTCCGCAACGTATTCAACATATAGTTTTGTCATGTTTATCTGTGCCAAAGCACGAAAGAGCATGTTAGGGACTGATCGATCTGGAGGTAACACTATGTTACCTTGCAGGTCCCTCCAGCACATTTGTTCATCTTGATGGAGGATAAAAGTAAAGTTGGAAATATACTCATCGGGATGAGTATAGTATTTCCGGTATTGTTGAGGAACTGGCTATTTTTGGTTATGTGTTTTTGATTGCCGACTGTTCTTTGTATTATCCCTAGGTGATGTGCTCTTGTGAGAAGAAGACATTGTTATTTACCGATGTTCTAATTACCATTATATAAGTTTTTATCTTGATTAACTTGAAGGTTTGTTTAGTTTCCCAACGATGTGAGTGATATCCTTTATGTTCTATTCAGTGCACAAACACTTAGTCCTCAGCAACGGTGCCTATGATGAGTGGTGAGATACCCCTACACTCAACCATATGAAACGAGCGTAGCATGCGCGATCCGGTCGAACTCCGCAGACTAAGTGCCTACACGCCCCATGGAACACTTAGGGTTAATCATTCGTTGTCTTCCCAAACTTACTTGTAGTTGTCACGGTGTATGGTTAAGTAAGTCCAAGGTATATGATTTTTATATCTTTTTATGTTTTATGTCTCCTATGCTATTGAGGTGAAGGGTTGAGAAACTAACTAACTCTAACTAATGAAATAAGTCTAAATTACCTAGCATCAGCATCTGTTCCCACTTACCGTACACACCCTAAACTGATGCAACCGTGGCTACCAAATGTTAATCGTTGCTGGGATTACCACGTGTAACACACATGCTCGAAGTGGTCATACTGAGGCACTTAACTAGGAGGAAAGGGGTGAGAAAACCTAATCTAGCCTAAGTGTGATGAGCAGCCAATTCCTTGACTATCCGTACACATCTTTGTGCGCGACTACCACTGGGATTACCAAGCGCAGATCCTGGATACACCACTGGGTTACCAAGTAGTCACACTTAGATGCTCGTAATCAAGTTGTACTCATTCCGTGTTCTAGGAGATAAGGGTGAGAGAGAGAAAGTAATAAATAACATTAAATAAATCCTATTCCATGCACTACAAGGTTTATCCAAAAAGTTCATCTTTATTGTCGTACACAACTTGTGTTCAGGTACAATGTTGCTCGAATAAAGATCCGTTCACTTTAGGACTCCTACTGCGGGCACATGGAAAATATTCTATCTCTGGAGTGATCAAACTGCCAAAGTTTCCCTACTTTTAGCCCAGGATGATGAAGCAAGGGAGAGCCACCTCTTATTTATAGATATGATGACGGGCCATGATATCGCGGCTCATGCGAATCGCTTCTCATCACATCACTTTCTAGCAAGTCCTTACTTGTCCCTCTAATTGCTATGACAAGATTGTTTGTCATAGAGAAGTAATCCTTAATATTTTTTCCTTCTTTCATTTTAAGCTTGTCATATTCACTTTGCAATACTAAAAGTTTTAATTATTTAATTATAAACATGACCTCATAAGTTGCCTCTAAGGTTTTTCATATTTTCTTAGCATTCTTACACCCTTCTATTCTATTAAACATACATTTATTCAATGCATAAAAGAAATAATTTTTGGCTTTTGAGTCATACATGAACTTATCTTTTTCTTCAGAAGTTCATTTGCTTTGTGGCTTGAGTTCTTTTATGGTGTTGTTGATGGGTGGTGTGTAGCCTTTAGGAATTGACTCCCATACTTTAAATTCCATGGATATGAAGAATCCTTACATCCTTACCTTCCAATATGCAAAGTCAAAACCATCAAACATCAGTGGCTTGGTGTAAGATATCTCCTCCATTGTTTACTCTTGAAACAAGAAGCAAGAGCTTGAGAGTACCAAGCTTTGATACCACTTGAGAATCGAGAATTTAGAAAGGGGGTTGAATAAGTTTCCTAATTTAAAATGTTGTAGCCATCAAAATAAACACAAATTTTACATGGTTCTCCAACTTGGGTACATTCACACTTGAAGGGTAGAATTTGTTCACATCTCTGAACTTTGTTTCTTGAAAATGTGGTTTGAAGGGCACCACACCCTTTACAAGCTTTAAGCTCTGCTTTGGAGTGTTTTGTTGCTGTGAAATCATTTAAACTCACAAGATCCTAACAAGCTTAAAATGTACTTTAGAGGATCCCTCAACATTTACAAACATGAGCTCTGCACTAGAGTGTTTGATCACTGCAAAACCACTCAAGCCTATAGGGTCCCAACAAGCTTAATGAAGTTGTCTTCTCACAAGAAGCACATTAAACCTGTAAGGCTATAAGAAAGAAAGAGAAAGAACAAGGAAGGAGTGTAACTTGATTTACAAATCCTTAGCACTCAAAGCTCAATACAATCAATATAAGAAAATGATGATACAATGAGGAACAATGATAAATTCTCTAGAGTAGCTAATGATGAATTTTTCAATGAACAGTGCTTGCACAATTCTAAAGATTTTCACTTTGTCTTATATACTTGAAGTTTCAAAAAATTCCTTGGAATTTATGCAATGACTATCAAATAGCTAGTATAGAAATCTACTTTAAATATTAGATGTCTAATTAAGAATAACCCAAATGTAGGATAGACATCTTCTTGAAGGTATACACATCTATTATGAGACATCTTTCTATAGATGTCTACTATGAACATAGACATATGCTATTTTAGAGAGATTTCTACTTTTCAAAACTACTTTGAGATATGAAGCACTTCTTTGACTTTTAGGCTTCTTAACAGTCCTTAGAACATCTTCGTTTGGCTCGTAAACTCATGTCCTTGAAGTCTTGTGTCTTAATTTGAAATTCTTTGTTGATTAACTCTTTGATGATCCTACAAGATTACAATCACACACATACATTCTACATTCTCCATTTTCTCTAAGGTTTTGACATATCAAAAGTTAACACTTTATAGGAAAGCTATAGAATTAGAAAGATAGTTAAATTTAATCCCTGATAGTGCACATCCTTCCATGAAAGGGCCTCAGAAAGAAATATTTCCTATCCAATTTAACTTAACACAAAATGCTACCTTCAATTAGTAGTTCTATAGAACTTCAAAATAAGGAATTTGATTAAGATAAAATCTTTAAATAAATTTCAAACTAAATTATCCAACTAGAAAGGCTATATCAAAGGTAAAAATTAAGGAAGATAGAAAATTTAGACAAGTAAAAAAATTAGACATCTAGGTTGAATTTAATGATATCAAATCAAGAAAGGCCTTAGCTGATTCCAACCTAATAGAATTGAAAGAAGAATTTGAGTTAGCATATCCATGAGTACATTATATAGAAAGGTCATCTAGCAATTAGACATTTGAGGGTTCAGAATCAAGATACTCATCTAATGACGATTGTAATGCTAATGAGGATCATAGATATGAGCTCTCAAAAGTGCAAAAGAGAGAATGACAACATCTAGATCTCCAAATACAATACATGATCCTACCAAAAAATGAAGGGTTTTTAAAGAAAAATAGAAATCAAATAAAAATTTCAACCTAATGAAGAAAATCATTAGGATCCTCTCCTAAGAATGTTTAGGAAATTAGGATTTTATGATGAAGGGAAATATGACATTATAGAAGACTTGAAAAAGATTAAAGCTAATATTAGCTTGTATCAACTATTTTAAATGAAAGGATACTCCAAAAGAATTTTAGAATAAATTAAGAGTAAGAAGAAAGTAGGTGGTGTTACTATAAACTATATTTATAATAATGATAAATCTATTAGTAAAACATAAGTTGTAGTTGATAGAGACACTTCGTCTTTCCTATTGACTCTTTAGTTGAAAGGTAGATATATACATAACTATTTAGTTGATTCAAGAGCCATTTCAACATTAATGCCTTTGTCAATATGTGATCAACTAGGATTAAAACTAGAATAGTTAGATAAGAAATTTATCCAGGTTGATAAGAGTAGAGTCAAAATAGTAGGTTATTTACCAAACATGCTACTCCAATTAGCTTTAGATCAAAGGGTCAAAAGTAGAGTTACTATCCAAGTAGCTGACATCCCTAACTCTTATAGCTTATTGTTAAGTAAAAGTTGGAGTAAAAATTTTTCTAGTTTTCTAGTTATAGATTATTCAGATATGTGATTGTCATCGGAGGAAGAACTGAATTAGATTTTTGTATATATTAAGCTATTGATCATAAATATTGTCACTTCATATGGAAAAAAATAAGAGAGTTTAATTGAGGATAGTTGAATTAGGAATTAGCTCAGTATGAGAAATACAAATTATGCATTCCAATAATCAATCAAAAAAAATCCTAGCAATTATATTTTGATGAGGCTTGTAATTCTAAAGGATGAAAAATTGGTATTGTCCTAGTTGGCCTAGGAAATAAGGCATAATTATAAGCTATGTGATTGGAATTTCTTTGTAGTAAGAATAAAGCTAAATATGAAGCACTATGTAGAGGGTTGAGAATAGCTCGTGAAAAGAAAATTATGAAATTAGAGGTTAAATGGGACTCAAAACTCGTATGTGACTAAGTTAGAAGAAAGTACATGTGACTAAGTTAGAAGAAAGTACATTGTTAAAAGCTCATTCTATAGGACTTATAAACAAATGGTAGTAAGATTAATTAAACATTTTATGGAATATAAGATTGTAAACATCCCAATTAAAAATAATCAAAAGGCTAATCAACTTGTAGTGATAGCTTTAACTCAAGACTTATTAAAAATAACTGAACTTTGTAAAATGATGATTGAGTTAGAATCAGAGCTAATGGTTCCAAATAATGAGGAATGTTTTCAAGTGTTTGGGGATGATCATCAAATAATTTGATTCCTTAGAATTATGGGAGAATTCAAAAGTCAAGTTTATAAAAAAGCTAATCTAGAAGCAAAAGGAAAAAGGATACCACAAAAAGTATTGTAATTGAAGAAAGAATTCAAAAAAAAAAAAAAAACTAGTGAGAGGATTAGATGTTCAAGATCCTGAAGATCAATCTTATTTAAACAATGAATTTAGGATGTTAAGATATTTTAATGTGCCTTAATATTGGGATAAAACTTTAACTAAACATAAAAGAGAAATTGATCCAAGTTGTTAGAGAAAATCTAGATAATTTCGCTTGGTCATATGATCATTTGAGTACTTTTGATCCCAACATTATGGCACATAAATTTCCTTTGGAAAAGGATTACAAAATAGTTTAACAAAAGCTAAGGAAGTTTAATTCAGTGTTTGAACCAATAATAAAATCTAAAATAAAGAAGTTACTAGGTGCTGGTATTATATATCGAATTAGGCACTCAACCTAGATAGCTAATTTAGTACATGTTAGAAAAAAGAATGGAGATATAAGGTTGTGTGTTAATTTCAGAACTTTAAATGAAGCTTCAATTAAAGATAGATACCCACTTTCAAGAATTAATGAAATATTGATAAAGGTATAAGGATGTCAACTATACTCATTCCTAGACAATTTTTTAGGTTATAACCAAATAGTAGTGGACAAAGATGATAAATTTAAAATAGCATTCATCACAAATTGGGGAACATTTGTGTACAAAAGAATGTCCTTTGGCTTATCAAATGCATGAGCTAGTTTTCAATGAGCCATGCATATAGCTTTCAAAGGACTCATTGAAAAGTGTGTTGCCATTTATTTAGATGATATTACAATTTATTCAAAACATGAGCTTAATCATATTTCTCACTTACAATAGATATTTAATAGATGTTAGGAGTTTGGTATTTATTTATGTCCTAAAAAAGTATATTTATGGAGTAAGATCTATTTATTAAAAAGATATAGCTATTAATCAAGATAGAATTAAGACTATTCAAGTTATAGAGCATCCCACAAATAATAAAACATTGAGATCTTTCTTTTGAAAAATAAATCTTATCAAGAAATTTATTTCTGAATTTATAAAAATAGAAAAACCTCTTTCACTAATGTTAAAAAAGGATGTTGAGTTAAGAAAAACTAAAGAATCATTTAAGGCTTTGGGCCAAATAAAGAAAGCCATTTTAGGAGTGTCATATCTAGTGAAACCAAAGTTGAGAGAAGATATCTGGTTATATGTTTTTTTTTTAATAGATTCATTAGTTATAGTATTGAATCAAAAATATGTAATGGAAGAAAATACAATTGAATTTTTTAGTTACCAATTAAAGGAATCTTAGAGAAATTATTTTGAATAACAAAAATAAGCATTTACTATTATTAAAGCCTTAGGAAATTTCAAGTATTATTTGCAAAACACCATGGTTCATATCATAACTATAGAGCTAGCTATGAGAATGAACTTGGTCTTAGAAGACCTAACTAGATAATCAAGCTTCAACGATTTAGGTTCACTTTGGAAACTTGCAAAACACCTAAGAATATGGGATTAGCTAGGATGATGGCAAAAGAATCTAAATAAGTGCTAGCCCTTTCTACAATCACAAATTAGTTTGATGACATAGTAAAGTTTCTTATTAGCCAATAAATTCCCAAGAATCTATCTAAAAACAAAGAAAGAACTTTTAGAATCAAAACAATAATTACATTTCTACTCAAGGAATTCTTACAAAAAATATTTTAAGAGGTGTTTTATTGGAATGTGCATCAAATTAAAAAATTGAAGGCATATTTAAGAAATTTCATGATCATGAATGCATATATTATGAATCCTCTAGAATCACAATGTAGCATATATTGAGATATGGTTTCTACTGTTCCACTATGTACAAGGATGTGAGATAAAATTCTGACTTTCCATAAGTGTTAAATTCATGAACCAAATATAAAAGGGCCTAATGCTCCACTAAAACTAGTAGTAATAGATAAACAATTTTGAAGGTGGGAATTGGACTTTATAGGAGTAATTACTTCATCTAAAGTAGAACATAAATATATTTTGATAGCTACTGATTATTTTACTAAGTGGCTAGAAGAAAATGCACTAAGAAGAAGTACATCCTATGAACAATATGTCATAAATTGGTTTAGAATGCTAAAATAGTTAGTAACTGATAATGGCACAACTTTTCAATTAATCAAGTTCATAAGATGAATTTCATAAAAAATAATCTTACTCTAGTCATCTTCAAACTACTATCCACAAGAAAATGGTCTTGTTGAATCTACAAATAAAATGCTTATCTCTTATATCAAGCATTCCATGGATAATAATGTGGAAAATTGGCATGAACTATTGCAAGGAGTCCTATGGACTGATAGGATCTATAAAGAAATCTATAGGGACTACATCATTCAACTTAGTCTATGGGTTTAATGCTCAAATAGCTAATACAGTTGTGTCCTTAGTAGTAGGATTCATGGAGACTTATAACCCATGATTAGACAAGGAACGTGCTGTGATGGATTTATTATTAAAGAGGAATGTGTTGTGAGCCTGAGATAACCTCTTACATAATGCAACATTCATGAAGAGATGGTTTGATTGCTGAGCGAAATTGAAGGCATTTAGGGAAGAAGACTTGGTTTTATTATGGAAATTTAATAAGAAGGATAAAACAAATAAAATTTTGGCTAAGTGGATTGGGTTGTTGATGATTAAGTAAAATATGGCTAAAAATTCCTTTAAGCTTGCTTCATTGGATGGATAGTCGTTGAGCTATCTGTTTAATGCTCTTCATCTAAAACATTATTTTAAGCAACTATCCACTTAGAAAAACTCAAAAATGGCTAACCAAATTGTAAATATGTACATAGTGTTTTGTAAATAATTTCCTAGAACTATATAGGAAGGCTAAAGTCAAGTTATAGAATCCATAATCATATCATGATTGGAAAATCAAGATCCACTATAAGAAGATTATTTGCAAAACCAAGGAAAGTCAAGATGAGAGCTAGGGCTTTCATTCCATATCTATTTGGATGTTGCCATGAACATGCGTAGAGGATAATTTATAAAGATATTTCTTATTGGGAAGCCTATAATTATTCATTCATGACTTGGCTTTCTAATGAATTCTCCACACTCATAAGTGGAAAATCAATTTACATCCAATAATGAGTTAACTTTCCAGAGTGTTTTGATCTTTTAGAAAGAAAGAAGATTAACAAAGAAAGCCCAAATAAACTTTTAAATTATGAGAATTTCTTGACAAATTAGCCTAGAAATGAGATTGAAAATAAGCTCAATAGTTTAGAAAAAGAACTAGAAGAAGAAGAAAAACACAAGAAAGATGTAAATTTAGAAGAACCCAAGGAGGGATGATATTAGAGTAATGAAGCACAAGCCTCAATACTTGCTCAAGTGAAGACCAAGCTTGAGTATGATGGAGCCTCAAAATGAAAAGTCTCTAGGAAAGTTATAACTACTATACAGTGTCATCCAATTTCATTATCTTAGCTAAAGTTAATTTGTTTGAAAATTTTAGGATTGCGGTTTTTTCATTCCTATTAAGTCTTAAGCTACAAGGGGTTTTCCCACAAAAACATTTAATCTTATACTAAATTTTAACTATGTCTATACATAAATGTTGAATGAAGGTGGCTATTTTTGTTGCAACAATATACCACTTTCATGAAACAACAATAAATTATAATGACAATCTCAAAATCTTTTTGCATAGCTATTAAATGGAGAAAAGCCCTAGACAAAAGTACAATGTTAACAAAAGAAGTTTATGGAAATTTAGCTCCAACCCTCTCTTTAAGAATGTAACATGTGGTAACATTTCAGCTATTAATGGAGCAAAGGTAAAGTTCTAGTTTTAAAATTTGATTTTACTATAAGAATGGGCTAGGGTCAACACATTGTGTTTTTGTTAAGAAAAGTTACAATCAAGAAGTTTTTGGAATAAAGATCCTAGCAAAGATATGATGTGGATTTAAGTGATCAAAATTTGTGGGAAAGAAGTTTCAAAGATAATAAAAACCCTCCTAAAATATTTGGATTTGTTATTGGTATAACTAAAAAGCTAGGATTTTTAAGTTAAATAAGGTGATACATAGATTGACTAAATTAGAAACCAAGTGTAGAGCTTACTGGCCCAAAAGCATGTTTTCTTGACTATAAGTTTAGTCGAGCTTATCAAAAATGGAATCACCAAGCTTATGAATTAGATGCATTATAATGGGCATTAGAACAAATAGTTGTGTGCTAATGGAAACCCTCACTTTAAGCAAAAGGATCTTGTCTTGAATTCAAAAAATTATTTTATTATAATATATTTGTCAAATTAGCTAGTTAAGGAGAAATTTTAATATGGAAATGAATGTATAAGATGGATTAACTAAATTGGCTATACTAATGTAGCCATGATTTGTAGAGTTGATAAGTAGCTCTACAAAGAAGGCCTTGATCAGTTTTGCCACATAAACATGATGATGTCTCTAGTAGAGCTTAGCTTGAATTTTATAAGTTAGCTTAAAAATAGATCTACCACATCATCTTGAAGATTTAAACCATTATTCATGGAGCCTAGATTCCATTTCATGAAAGAACTAATTTTTGATTTCACCACATCAACAAAGCTCAATGTCCCTCACCATGTCAACATCTAGATGAAGATCCTTAAGCTTGTGACAAATGAAAAACTTTATCTGTCATATTAGCAAATGTAAATCTACATCTTCCATGTCATTCTCTTCATAAAGCTAGTTCGTAAAGCCAAATTTTTGTTCTAAGAGTGGGCTTCGTATAATTTTTACCACATTAGCTCACTTATAGAGCCAAAATTCCATCCTACCAGACATGAGTGAAAATGAGCTTACCATGTCAAATTCTTCATAAATTTCTTATATAGAAGACAATTTTGGTTCTATGAACAAGCCTAAATTAGGCCTATAAGCCATGTCATCAAACAGAAGCTCAGAATTCAATTCTACATGTAAGCATGAAAATAGCTTTGCCACATTAGTTCCATGGACCTACCTCAACATGCCAACTTCTTATTAGAATGAGCTGTAGAGTAAGAAAATGATTCTACAAAATGATTCTATAAGCCACATCAGCTCGATGGTTCTATGAGCCATATCAGATCTCATGTTGAACCCACTAAGAATTGTGCACATATACATCAAGTTTTAAAACCTTAGCTCAGTGAGTTCAAAGAAGTGGAAAAGGTTCTATGAGCTAATGCTAAGATAAGCTTTTAATAAAGTAGTTCAAAGAAATTAAAGCATATGGCTAGAACCAATTCAAGTGTCCTAGCTAAAGAACAGAAGATAAATTTCATGTCACAATTCCAAGAACAAGAACAAAGCTAAAAGATAGTGCAAAAATGCCATTAGAGCATAGAGCTACCATGGAAAAAATAAGTCACATTTACGTAGATAAATAGAAATACATGAGAATTATTGAGTTAGTTAGAGCTAAAAAGGAACTATTGTCTCAACATAAAAAAAGATTATTTGGGTACGTAGTGATAGTTACTAGGCTCATAAACAAAACTGCCAAGGAAAATCTTAAACCAAAATAAGTTCAAACTAGTACATGAGTTGCTTCAACAAAGATAATGAATTTCCTAAGTGAATCAATTATGGGAGAAAAAAGTGCTGGAGAAGTTTTAATGAAGCTTAAGTACTTTGAACCAAATACAATAAATTAGGCTAATAAATCTCTCTTAAATCACAATAGTTACCAGTTGAGGGGCTTCCAATTTGGAAAATGACAAAAATCTATTAGGAGATTGAACAACTATCCAATGGTTTGTAATTATATAAATAGAATGTGGAGAATATGAAGCTTTAAATTTTATAATGATTGTAAGTACTAGAGGTTGCTATAAAAAGTGTAGAATAGATTAATAAAAAAAATAGAGGATTAGAAGAAAAATTTTGTAAAGACCCTTTTATATAATGACATTTTAAATAGGTTCTATCTATCTCTTTTAGTTTTTATTTCTTGGGTTAGCATTTCTAGTTGAGTAGCTTTATACTTTTGTTTAGTATGAATATTGCATAACTTACACTTGAATGTATTATTAGTTTTGAAATAAGTGGAGGTTTAGCTTATCTCTTCTAGTTGGATGGTATAGCTTTAGTAAGTGTGACTCTTAAATCAGTTTGACATAGAAATTCCATCATCTTTATTCAATTCTAAGCTTTATAAATAATATTTTTCCTTAGTTTTTCAATCTATTTAGTAAAAATTTTGTGATCTTTCTTTGGAAAGTTAGCTAGCAACTAGCTTAGAGTTTAAGATTAACATTTTCTATAAAATTGATCATTCACTATATGTGTGTTGTGTAATATTTGAAGCTAGACTTATAGAAGAGTTATTCAATTTCTTTATTTGTGTTAAGAGACAACTAGAAGGGATAGATAATTAATGACATATAATACAGTAATTCCTTAAATTAATCTTCCTTTTTGTAGATAAATCTTTAATATTATTCATAGTTAGTCATATTTAGCTCATTTACACCAGTAGAGGCTATTTGGGAACATCTTTTCCTTGTTGATACTAGAAACTAGCAATTATCTAAAATAAGTTATACAAACTATTTCATGTGGCAGAATTATTTCTGATTCTACCATAACACACATACCTTATCATTTTTAAATAATAATTTATCATAAATATGATGGTCCCTTTATTACTCTATCCTACTTATCAATGGTTCTTTGAGGCTGCCCCAAACCTACCGAAAATCATCATTACGCTCATACAGAGAAGAAAAATCATACATACCTTCCATATGAGGTAGAATGAAATTCACTATATGCACCTTGGATAATAAATCAGCCACCACATTGGTTTTCCCACTTTTATGATTTGACACAAAATTGAACTCCTATAACTCTACAACCTACTTCATGTGCTTTTCACTCAACTTTTTTTATGAGTTTGGAAATTGAAGTACTTAATGATTTTTCATCAAAGTGAGCTCCTTGGGCAATACATAATTCCTTTAATGCTTGATTTCTTGAGGAATAGTGTACAACTCCTTATCATATATGCTATATTTTTTCCTTAGCTCATTCAACTGTTCTAAAAAGAAAGTGATAGATCTACTTTCTTATGAAGGTACCTCAGAAATGGAAAGTCCACTTGCATCCACCTCCACTTGAAAAAGCTTCTAAAAATCTAGAATTACAATCACCTATTTATTGATAATCTTTTCTTTCAACAAGTCAAAGCTCCCTTAGGTTTCGTTATTCCACCTAAAATTCTTATTTTTCTTTAATAAAGAAAACATAGACCATGAAATACCATTAAAATGTTTTATGAACTATCCATAAAAACTTCCTAAATCAAGGAATGATCTTACCTTTCCAACATTCTTATGAGTTAGTAATTCCCAATAGCCTTCACCTTGGGAACTTTCATTTGAATTTGATTTTTAGAAATCACATGGCCCAAATATGTGATTTCTTCTTGAAGAAGTAGCTTTTCTTTACATTAATCACCAATTATACCACCTCCAATTTAAGACACATCATCCACAAGTGATACAAGTGCTCTTTCTCATTAGATCCATATATCAAATATCGTCAAAAAAGATGATACAATACTTACCCATCAAGTTCTTCAATATAGCATGCATCAACCTCATGAATGTAGTGGGTGCATTTGTGAGCTCAATTGGCATCACCAACCATTCAAAAAAATTATTTCATGTGTTGAAAGTTATCTCCCATTCATCTTCAGACTTGATATGAATTTGATGGTAATCACTCTTTAGATTATTTTTTTCCAAAAATCTCTCTATTGATAAGGACATCAAGGATATCATCCATCCTTGGAATAGAAAACATTTATCTCACTCTTATCTTATTCACTACCTTGGAATCAATTCACATCCTCTATTCATTATTGTTCTTCTTTGGTACTAGCATTGCTGGAACTACACAAGGTGAAATGGAATCCATCATGAAGCCATTTGCAAGTAACTCCTACCTGCCTTTGCAGTTTAACCCACTAATTCAGTGTCATTCAATAAACTCTCTCATTTGGAATGGTAGCACCAAGGATGAATTCAATCTAATGTTGTACATTCTCATTACTAGTAATCTATCTAATTTCCTCTCTAACACTTTGGAAAATTTCTTCTTCAAGCCACATGATGCACATCCAAAAAGAGAAATTGGCAACGCTACCTAAAGCATTTCTAAGGAGTGTAACGTGGAGCAATGCACAACCAACAAGGGGTGATTGACTGCATTAGGACAAGAGCCTCCAAGGAGAGCTACCACAAGTGTCACATCCCCATTGCCAAATGATGTTGTTGCCTAATGAAGATGGTGTCTCTTCATAACAAGAGTTATTGTTATCTTAACAAGACCTAAAAGGACATGTTGTAGTAATGGACATGTCTCTTAAGGTAACTATTGGGGGGTTTGACCTAAGGCATTTATAGTTGGGATTAGAGGTTGTACTAGCATGGAATGGTGAAGTTGGTAAAGACAATTCATGGAGTGGTGAAGCCAATACAAGCAACTTCATTTTTGAACCCTAAAACTATGTCTAATAAGTAGTACTCATCGAGATGATTCCAATGGTAAAAATTTTGTCTCAATCAAACTTACGATTTGGGAGATATTGATGTTTAAAATTTCTCATTATACATGCATTAAAATAATATTAAATTATTATTATTATTTAAAACAAAAAAAATTGTTAAAATTTTAGGGTTGAAAATCAACCTGGAGTTGCTGTTTACCCATACTGAACCCCTACCCTATCATCGGCCGAACCACCACTTCAACCGCCAAGGCAAGGTGGAATAAAATAATAATAAAAAGTAAAATAAAAAATAAAAAAATTTAAGTGGGAGGTTGTGGTTTCAAACCCTGACCCCATCGACTTTAAAAATTCATTTTAAAAAAAATATAAAAAACTAAATAATATATTGATATATTTAAAAATTAAAATAATAATAATAATAATAATTGAACAAGAGGACATGGGTTCAAACCCAGACCCCCTCCCTTTTTAGTTTTATTTTTAACACACACACACACACATATGTATATTTTAAAAGGAATGTGAGGTTAGGGGTTCAAACCCAAGACCCCCTTATTTAGTATTTATTTTAATATAAAAATATATATATCAAGGAAATAATAATAATAATAATATATATATATATATATTCTAAAGGTTGTATCAACCTGCAAAGGCTATGCAAGCCCTACAGACCATGCCAACATTGCGAGGGTCGCATAGGCCTTTAAGGCAAAGCAACTCCTATTGAGGGCTGCCAAAACCCTCGGTTACTTCCCCCTCCATTGTCACCGCCATTCTTCCACACACATTTATTGTTTGTCATGCATCTCTATAGCTTCCCTATCACTTGTCGCCCTCTGCTGCATTACCATGCATCTCTGCAACTCCATCACCATCACGTGCCATTTACACCAAAATTCACAAGGCCATTTACACCAAAATTCACAAGGCCATTTACACCAAAATTCATAGGGCCATTGCTACCAATTCTTTAGCACCAACCCTACTACAACCATGTTGATGCAGGTCCTAACATGGGCTACATGGACCTTGTGTAAGGTGTGCAGACTCTATGTAGAGTGCTATGATGTTTCTCATTGTTGTCATTTGGCTACTGTTGTTGCCATTAAGCTCACCTGGAAACCCTCGCTCGCTCGCTACCTACCCTTGTGTCACCCTGCAACTACCACTTCTAAAACTTGCACTATTTTCCTACCTATCACTGGTCATTTTCATCATCAATAACCACCTCCAACACCATTAATAACTACCTTCAGCACTACTAATAACCGCCTCTAGCACCACTGATAATGGCCTCTAGCATTGCTGATAACTGCCTCTTTGGACACTATCAAAAGTTGCCTCTCCATTGAAAGTCATAGGGATCTTGAGATGGACTATGTCAGCCTAGAGGAGGGTCACACGAACCTTGAAATGAGTTGTGCCAGCCCAGAGGAGAGCCGTGTGGACCTTGAAACAACCATCACCTGCATAGTGAAATTTTTTTGACAATTGATGGAAATTTTAGAATTTTCGTCAGCTAATGAAAAAATTTTAAAAATTTTTCATCATTAATTTTTAATTTAAATTAAAATCATGCATAAATATTTTCAAAAATTCAAATTGGTGTCTTGGTAACAAGGGGGATAAAAAATTCATAATTAAGCATGCTTGTTCTAGAGTAGAACTAGGATGGGTGACCTCTTAAGAAGTCTTGTTTTTCCTGCCAAAGATCTTAGACTCCAAAAGCCATAACTTTTAATTTCAAAAATCTTTTTTTTGGCAAAGGAAGAGTTGTTTCCTATAGATTTGAACCTTTTGAACTAAATGGTGGAGTCAGATCCATCCCAAGGAAACCCAAACATTAGTTCTTACTCCTTACCCAATATAGTGCCTCAAAATCCTCAAAATTTTAATTTTGGAATCACTCAAGCATCTAATGTCCATTTTCAACATATGAATAGTCATTTCCAATATTTTCACCCTTCTAAACTCAATGGTGAGGTTAGGTTTATCATCTAAGCACTCGATAATTCGATGATATCATAAATTCAACCTTTTGGGCTTTAAGATTTAGTGCATAACCCTTACAAATAGTCTTAAGATCACTATGGCATGTCATTAATTACACTACCAAAGTCAATGTTCTTAAGGGAGGTAGAAAGGCTATTAAGAATTGGATAATATAGTTACATATTACTAAAATTATATGATGTCATTAAACATTACTAAAATTAGATAATGTAATTATAAAATTAGATAGTGTAGTTAAATTAGTTGGAGAATCAGTTGTTGTATCAGTATCAGTTGATCATTAGTTAAAGAATTAGTCAATTTATTAGTTAAAGATCAGTTGATGTATTAGTTGGAGAATTAGTTGAAGAAACAGAATAATCTTCAACTATTAAGAAAAGGGTATATTAATCCATCTTGTAATCAAAACATAGGGCAAAAACAACATGGAGACTCAAAATCTCATTTCGACAAGGAGTATGATACTCATGAAGAGAAATGATCCAAAAATGAATTTGAGAATAGGAATGAAAGTTGCAACATACAACATGCTTGCAAGATTCCTAGTGAGCAAAAAACAATATCCACTATGTCCATCATGGACCTTGAATTAGCACAAATATCAATACCCACACATTTTAGAAGAATTACAAGATTTGGATGCTAATGTCTTGTGCTTACAATAAGTCTTATCATGGGAATTTCTATATCAATTCCAACCAATTTTAGAAAAGATGGGATACAAAGGTATTTATAAGTAAAAAAGTTCTTGTGGAAGTTTTTCTTTTAAGTTGTACAGATTATCATATTGTAGAAATTATAACATGGATGGTTGTGTGATCTTTTATAAAGAAACCAAGTTTGAATTAGTACAAAGATTTGAATGGAGTTTAGAAAATATGATTTTTGAAATTCCAGAACTTCAAGTGATGGGAAAGAAAGAACAGTTAAGATTTTGGAAAAATCACATAGCCCTGGAAATGATTTCAAAATATCATCTATCAAGAAGAATTGTATGCATGGTTAACACACATTTAATGGCCAAACCAACATGTTTATCTGGCGGACTATGTCAAGGAGCATATTTGATTAAGCAAATAGAAGTAAGTTTGAGAAATAAGGTATTACTAAGTTATACTGATCCAGTTCCATTTATTCTTTATGGAGACTTAAATGCAAAATTTGAAAGTAGTGTTTATTAATTCTTAAAATATGGATCTATAAAGAAATATTTGGAAGATGAACCTAACTTGAAGAAGATGTTTCCATCAATTCAACATGTAATTTCATTAGCCAGTGCATATTCTACTTACTTTGAATCTTCAGTAGATAAATCAGACTCTAGAATTCAAGAATAGATGATGTTGATGGATAACTCTCACCAAGAACCATAGTTTACAAATTACTCTACAATGATTAATGAAGATGGATTAATAACATCCTTCATTGAGACTTTGAATTATATTTCGTACGATGTGTGATTCTTTCAAGTTACCAAGTTACTAGAGTTGATTTCTAAAGAAGAAGTTGAGAAGAATCAAGATAAAGCCTTGCCATCCTGAACAAGACCATTTGATTATATACCACTTATGGTAGAATTACAATTACTCCCATAAGTTCATAAGGTTGATCAAGAAGTATCTCACTCTTACTTTTATTTGATGATCTTATTATTTTATTTATTATTTAATTTATATTTCAATTAGATGAATAAAATATCTAAGGTAATGCAAGTTGGGAATAAAGAATTTGCCTTGCCTTCACTTGGATAACCAAATAAGAGTTGCACATTGTGTGACCCTGGTTAGGACTAGTGATTGGTAGTTGGTGGATTATTTCACTTCTTATCATTATCTTAGAAAATGAAGTAAGTATCATGAAAGTAATATTTAATTTTACATATAATTTTTCTCACATATATTTTGTTTACAAAATAAGTAAGAAACAACTTCAATTTCAAAGGATAAATCAAATTATTAGAGCATAGAATCATGAAAGCAAGCATTTGAGCTAGAAAAAGATAGATAACATGGATTCGTTAAAGGATGAACAAAACCTAAGGAGGGTATATTGTCACATCCTCATTCCCAAATGATGTTGCTGCCTAATGAAGATGGTGTCTCTTCATAACAAGTGTTATTGTTAACTTAGCAAGACCTAAAATGGTAGTTGTAATTAAGACTCAAAAAGGCATGTTGTAATAATGGATGTGTCTCTTAAGTTAACTATTGGGGGTTTGACTTAAGGCATTTATACCTAGGGTTAGAGGTCATGCTAGCATGGAATGGCAGAGCTAGTAAAGGCAAGTCATGGTGTGGTGGAGTCAGTATAGGCAAGTCACAGGAGTTAGATAAAGTGGGACAAGAAGTGGACTGGCCATCCCTTCTAGCCAAGTTATAAGCCTAACCATGGTGGCAATGTTGGATTACCTCTAAGGGATAGATACCAAAGGAAGAAATCCCAAGGAACACTCTCACAGCATGATCCTCTATTCCATATTAATAATGCATTCTTTTCTATCTCTTTCTGCATTTTTCCTATTATTTCCTTTATACATAATGTTGAATATCACATATATTTTGCATTTGGTATATTTTCTTCATACACATAATGCCTAATATATCATATATTTGACATATGCCATGACATCCAATGATGGGATGTCAAGCAAGGTAGTGCAAGTCCAATGAAACATCTCACAAACACAAACCGAAGCATCCCTAAGGAGAGAAATCGAAATGCAATGCACATCCAAGAAAACTATATTTAGGAAATGCTCCCATGTGCAATATGAAAAGGCTCTGAAGAGAATGCTCACATGCAACATGGTTTGGAGCCTTCAGATGGGTACACACTTAGCTTCATTTGAAAATGCATTTGTGAAGGCCAAGGACACACTCAGAATCACCTAAAAGTATGTCTGAGATAGCTTATGATGCACTCAACATCACCTGAAAGTATGTCTATTAAGGCCAAGAATGCACTCAGCATCACTTGAAAGTGCATCCATGATGGTCTAAGATGCACTTAGCTTCACCTAAAAGTGCATCCCGGGGGAGTTGGCCTACCTCCTTCTATATATGTTCATTGGGCTAGGCTTTGCCATACCGTCCTGAACCCTTATAAATTTGTTCTCTAGGGACTAGTGCAAGGAGATCACTCTCGCGTGTGCAATGTGAGATGCCTCCAAAGAGAGTGCATTCACATGCATAACATGAGGTGCTTCAAGCATCAACCTTCACACATTTGCTACGCAAGGCATCTCAAAGGCTAGCACTCTTACCTACATAGCATAGGAAAACTCCAAGGAGAGCGCTTTCGCCTTCACATAGCGAGGCATATCCAACAAGAGCGCTCTCACTTTTGTAGCATAAAGAATCTCATAAGAGAGTTCTCTCCATTTAGTAGCATGAGATAACTCCCAAAAGGATGATCCTGCATCTATGAATAGAGGCACTTCATAGAAGAATGCTTTTTCATCCATGCACCGAGGTGCTTTTGAGGAGAGCGCTCTCAAGTCTAAGGTGCAAGCTGCACCTAGGGAGAAAGCTCTTGCAAGTGTAATGGAAGGTGTTCCTAAGGATAGCACACTCACAAGCATAGCACAAGGTTCCCCCAGGGAGTACACTCTCAAGTGTGTAGTGTGAGGCATCCCCATGGAGTGTGCTCTAGTGAGCACAAAGTGCTCTCAAGAAGAGTGCTCTCGAGTGCACTGCATGAGCTATCCCCAAGGAGAGCATAGTGCAAGGCACCCCCACAGAGAGTGCTCGTGCATACAATGTGAAAGATGGACTATTAATACATCATCAAGGTTAGAAGTAATTATTAATACAACAAAAAATCCAAGATCAATTTCATCATGTTCCTTAATATATTCCCTCTTTCCCAGAAGGATTAAGAAAACATTCAATAAGCTTTGCTACCTCACTTATTCAACTATCATGGGATTCAAGTTATGGATTCCATACAATCTAGCTATACTCCATATGTTTCTTGCTTCATCAAACTAGGCACCATTGTAAAAATTCCAATGTCTATAAAAGATTACATTAGCATGGTCTATTAGAAGTATATCATACTTTAAAATAACATGAAAACTCCCAATTTTAAATTTCAAAGTATATTGTTCCCTTACCTCTTAAGAGAAATCTCTAAATCACCAATGCACTTTATAGGATCTAGGATGAGGATTAGTTATTAAACCTAATCTAAGAACTACCATAGAAGAAATAACATTTCTTGGGCTCCCTCATGAATCAAAACATAAATCCATTCCCCACTAATAAAACATCTAGCTCCAATCCAAAATAAAAAATTTCTATCAGGATGGTATCCTTTATTCACATTCCCCATGAACGCATAAGGATATAATTTAGAAACTTTCTAAATGTTAGGAGCATTAGAATTAATTCTCTAAAGTGCTTGGCTTGATGTCTACTATACCTCCATGGTTTATACATCTTTACCCTTGGTTGTATTGTGAAGTGAACATTCCTATTACTTGTATCTCCATTCTCCACACTTAAGTATTGAATTTTGGATGAGTTGTCGCCTTGACGCTTGTCTTCCTTACATTGGTTCTTGTTGGCCTTGTCCTTATTATCTTCCTTCTCTATCTTCTTGTCATGGCTATCATCCTTGTCTTTAGACTTAGACTTGGATCCCTTGATTTGGATCCCTTATCATTCTTCTTGGAAGTTTTGTTGCTCTTGTTTATTTTCAATGTTGAGTGTCAAATCATAAGCCTCATCAAGAATCTATGACTCATAAAAGATAACTCTTGCTGATAGATCATTTTAAGACTTCCTAGAAAGATTGAAGTTATGCACACTTCTCTCATTTTACTTTAGCTTAATGAAATAGATCATAAAATTCAATGTATAATTCTTTGACATCCTTGTCACCTTGCCTTAGGAATTTCAACTTTATAATGATTTCTTGTCTATGAAAAAACTGTTTAAATTTTCTATTCAACTTGTATTTTGTCAAATTTCAATCTTTGATGGGTTGGCCATTTTATTTTCATAATCTTAAGACTCCTTTTTCCACCAAGTAGAAGTCATAGCTTCTAATTTGGATTCAGCAATAGGTACCCTCAAGTTATTTGATACTACTTCCAACTCAAAATTCTTATCAAGTACTTTCAACCAATTTGAAAAAGCATTGATGTCTTCTACATCATTGAAATTCTTCAACTTAATGTATAACAGTCTGATGGCATTTTTGAATGCTCTAGGAAGCCTTGTCTTATTTTACTAATCTAACTTACCAGGAGAAGAAGTAGTTACCATTGTTGAAGCCCTTTGAATTCTCATCGAAGAAATAGAATTCTCTTCAATTGGAATCCTTTTTTGATGGGTTCCTACACTCCCATAGGTGGACTTTTCTTCTTCATCAATCACTTTGTCTTACTATGTGAAACTTCTTCATCTAAAGATGAATGCTCATCATCTCAACATGTTTAAATTTAGCTAAGACCAACATTTATATCTACCTTTATGCTAATTTTATTTAATCAAGCTACCATTAGTTGGAAGGCAAACTTCATGCTCTCCATGTCTCTATTTAGGAATTTAACCTATTTTTTCTTAAGTTTCATCTATATTTAACAAAATGCTTAAATAAGTACAAGCAAAAATAAGCTCCAATACGAATTTAAAGTTGGAATAGGTTAACTCCAATATTAAAGTTACCTCCCAAACACTAAATCTAGATATTATTATAAGATAAATGATATGCTAAAAAACAACAAAACTAGCTATTATTGTAGAAAGATAACAACATGATTCAACAACTCATATAGCAACCAAACATAACCTCTCTCATACTCAAATAGTGCTATAGAACATGATGTTCTACAACCATACAATGGATTTTCTTAATGAGAGATACAATCAAGAGAGTTTCTTTCATAACTCGAGACTATGATCTCAACTCATAATACATAAGAGATAACTAGTCAACATTCACTTAGTTAACTAAGAGCTACAAAAACACTCATGCTTGCTTCACATGTGCTCTCTTAACATCTCATGACATCTAACTCATATCTTTCTAAAGTACAAGCATAAGCACACCAATATTTATTGGCAAAAATAAAACAAGATATCTAGGAAAACTTCCTAAAGCACAACTTGAAGATTCCACACTATTTTTATCTTTTTTTCACCTTCTCTCACCTATTTCCTAAATTAGAATAGGTAATTCTAGAATTTTTCCCTATCATATAGGTCATCTCTAACCTTCCCACAATGTCTCGTTGAAAAACATTGTTGTTTAGTAGAATGTCTCATCATGGCATGAGACAACTCCACAATGGATAACATGTCTCAGCCTTACTTGGGACTTCTTAGTTGAGACATCTCATCTTTATTAAAGGTGTCTCCTCAAAATGCCACAAATTTTCTAGAAGTGCCTCAAAGTTTCCAAAAGCATCTCAAATTTGCCAAAAGTACCAATTTGAAAAAAATTCCTACAAATTACCTAAGACATCTTAACATTTCTTGCAACATGTAACATTCAACTGAAACATCTCATACTCCTATGAGACATCTCACTTGGAATGATTATTAAACATTCTAGACATCTCTTAAATTTTCCAAACATCTGCATTAAGAACCCACATCTCAAACAAGATGTCTCTTTGGCCTTCAAGACACCTCCACATAGCCTAAAACCTACAAAAATCATATGAATGGAAGAGAACAAGGAAATCAGAAGAGTTTTCCTTACATCATTCATTAAGGTGTCTTATGGCAAGATGATGGTATCTCATTCCTCTTACAAATGCTTGGTACAATGCTTCAAGTTACCTTATTCTAGCTCTAGGTATTGAGGTTCTAGTAGCATCCCTTATTTTTACACTTGAAGGTTGAACCTCCTTTTCAAGCCTCAACAATGAATTCTCTTTTATTATTTCTTGCAATGATATTGTTGTGGTCCTTCAAAGTGCATCATTCATATACCATGAAATCCCTTTCCTTTTGTAAATTTTTTTAATTAAGTACAAAAAGGGAAGTATCTTTGTACCTTTTCATTTTTCTTAAATAAACTCTCTATCTGTAGGAAGATAAGCTATGTAGGCTTGTAGAGAATTAACCACTAAGTATTGCACATGCCCTAGCTAAGAAGAATATGATATTGCTTGGTTGTTCAATTAGATTAAGATGGTACGATGCAATCTTAAAATGGATCCTCTTATCTTGGATGAGTTTCATCCACTCCTTTTTACCTTTCTATTCAAACTAAGTGGACTTCTTTATAGATTACATGCCTATGTTCAAAAGCCTAAAGGCATCAGCAATGATCTCCATTAATTACGAGATGGTTATGTTCTTGATCTTCATTGTAGCATCTCTTTGACAATTATTTCGTAAGAGATATGTTTTCCCTAAGTGCCACTTCCCATTTATTGATATGATGGTTCATAATAAAGATGCTTGCCATTAATCTCAAACTTTATAGGAAGCAAACTTCATGAAAATTATAAAGCTTGGTTTCTTGAGAATAGAACTCTAAATCTTCTTTGTTTTAATTTTCTCTAGGTAGGACTCTATTAATGTAACCTCAAGCTTGGGCCTAGGTCTAGGTAATTCATCTGACTTTAACTACCTTGTCTCTGTAATGAGAATCTACCTAACAAATTATGCTTTAGGCTCTTTTATGATGGACCTAATTGCATGGGTGACTTCTAGTTCAAGTTTTAGTTATCCATGTCCCTATTGATGTCCATTTCTAAGTTATTTCTTCCTTCTTTAAAAGAGACCACTTATCTCTAGGACATTCTTAGATGCCATCTACAATCACATGAACAATGAAATGGTAAAGTACGTTTAGCATCTCTAAGTGTTGTAATCATTTATTGTTCTTAGAGTTGACTTACTTTTAAAAACTTTTAATACTAATGTCCTTAAGAGACTGTGTTGTAACTTCCAACAATCTAGTATAACTAATTGATCTTAATTTCATATTATTTTAACCATTATTAGCATTATTAGTGTTAACTATGTTCAACATTCAAAATCTATGGTAGAGGTTTTAAATCATATATCTATATTCCCCATGACATGGAGGTAAACACTATAGGTGTTGGTGACCATTTGGGACGTGACCGCCAACGAGTGTCCTCGAACAGGATTTAGGTGCATGCTGGTCTCTGGCAACACCAAGGCCCAGATCCCTCCAAATAAACTCAGTACTTAATGTGAGTATGTGTGTGTGCTATTGCGGTGTGCAGTTGTGAAATATGAAACGATTGTGTTGTGTGTAAACTACAAATGACTTGTCTTAAAGAGATTTAGCCAACTTTACCAAGTACTGTGAGTTGTTGAGAGTTCCTATTTTGTTCAATTACCTAGTCTATGCAGTCCTTATAATACCTACTTGTAACAAATAAAATTTTGCAAAAACATTTGAGCACAACTCTGCGAATCTACTTTTAGTTTTCCCCAGAGAAAGAGATAGTTCCACAAGAAAACTAGAAATAGAGCAAGATTCGATGGAAATAGACAGAAAAGAAAGTAGATTTGCGTGGACCTCAAATATTTAAACAAGGTAAAATGACACGAGTAAACACTTCGCAATAAAGCTATCCCAAATTCAATATCTACGAATTTATCAAACTTCCAAGGCTCAAATAAGCAATTTCTTCAAGACAATCCTACTATGCTACCAAAAAATTGTTGCGTAAACTATCACGTACGAGACTCCATTTTGGCTAGATAATGGACGTCAACAATTGCATTCAATAGAACCTTCAAAAGACTTGACAATTTCTGATTGAAATACCATGGAGATTCACTTTAAAGATAAAAAGAAGCTATTCTGGTCCCATCAAAATACCAAATATTTTTTTGAACCCTCTTGACTACTGAATTGTTCAACAACTTGGCTTCAAGTAGAGGCTCTCTTACAACAATCCCAATAGTGGTTCTTATACGTTGCACAATAATCAAATTTACTACTAAACTGCTCTTAAGGCTTTCTAACACAAGTGCTTCTATGGCAAAATTTTAATAGAAACTTTCAATCGTGCAACAAGAACAATAAGAGCAATCTAAAAATCCCAAAATTACTTGCCAAGGATGATACTATCTAAACCACTAGCTAA
>MNCI01012796.1:169826-186869 GCA_015680685.1 Gnetum montanum
AGTTCTCCTTAACCAAATTGAAATGTTGGGGTTGATAGCCTTAATATAAATTTCTTTAAGCATTTCTTTTGGTGGCCTATATTTTCTTTGAAGGAGTCCACAAATTCATTGAAACTTGATGTTAAAATCTCTAATTGACTCTTCAACTCCTTGCTTAGCTTGTATCAGCCCAAAGTATAGTTGTTGTTGATCTAATTGATTACCAAACTAGGCTAAGAAAAGGTTCTTCATTTCATCCCAACTCGTAATACTATTACTTGGTAAGTTCGAATACCAAATCTGAGCCATATCCTTTAAATTTGATACAAACAACCTACAAGCTTGATCTTCATGTTGAATATTTGCATGAGCTAAAGCTAACTCAAACATGTGAATATATTCTTCAGCTAAATAAGCTTTTCCAGGAATGAAAGGCTCAGGAAAATATTTGTAAACTACCTTAGGAATATCATTGTAATTTTGAAATCCTAATGGTTTAACTCCTTGCCAAGGATTTGCCATCATATTCCTTTGGATAGTTCAACTCTTAGAATTTCTAGATCTTCTCTTATAAATCGATAAACCAGATATAATGGGTGATCTTCTTGATCTTCTAGTTTTCACTCCACTACTTGTTCCCAATTCAGAATCTTTCTTTTGTTCTTCTTCTGATGAAGAATCAATTTTAGAATCTAAGATATCTTTTGAAACTTTTAAATTTTCCAAACTATCAATCTTCTTGGTCATGAACTGAAAATAGTATCTAATTTCTTAAGCCCTTTTAGTAATAAATAATTGTTGATATGCTAAAATTATAAGGCTTATGAACCTAGAGGCTAAATTTTCAGCCCTCCTTCTAGCACCAAAAGAACTGTTGGCAACCGTTTGGGACGCGACCGCCAACGAGTGTCCTCAAATAGGATTTAGATGCCTGCTGGTCTTTGGCAACACCAAGGCCTAGATACCTCTAAATAAACTCAGTAGTTAATGTGAGTATGTGTGTGTGCTGTTGCGGCGTGCGGTTGTGAAATATGAAACAATTGTGTTGTGTGTAAACTACAAATGACTTGTCTTAAAGAGATTCAACCAACTTTACCAAGTACTGTGAGTTGTTGAGAGTTCTTATTTTTTTCAATTACCTAGTCTATGCGATCCTTATAATACCTACTTGTAACAAATAAAATTTTGCAAAAACATTTGAGCATAACTCTACGAATCTACTTCTAATTTTCCCCAGAGAAAGAGATAGTTCTACAAGAAAACTAGAAATAGAGCAAGATTCGATGGAAATAGATAGAAAAGAAAGTAGATTTGCGTAGACCTTAAATATTTAAACAAGGTAAAATGACACGAGTAAACACTTCGCAATAAAGCTATCCCAAATTCAATATCTACGAATTGTTCAAACTTCCAAGGCTCAAATAAGCAATTTCCTCAAGATAATCCTACTATGCTACCAAAAAATTGTTGCATAAACTATCATGTACGAGACTCCATTTTGGCTAGATAATGGACGTCAATAATTGCATTCAACAGAACCTTCAAAATACTTGACAATTTCTGATTGAAATACCACGGAGATTCACTTTAAAGATAAAAAGAAGCTATTCCGGTCCCATCAAGATACCAAATATTTTTTTGAACCCTCTTGACTACTGAATTTTTCAACGGCTTGGCTTCAAGCAGAGGCTCTCTTACAACAATCCCAATAGCGGTTCTTATACGTTGCACAATAATCAAATTTACTACTAAAATGCTCTTAAGGCTTTCTAACACAAGTGCTTCTATGGCAAAACTTTAATAGAAACTTTCAATCGTGCAACAAGAACAATAAGAGCAATCTAAAAATCTCAAAATTACTTGCCAAGGATGATACTATCTAAACCACTAGCTAAACAATTTAAAAAAAATAAAAAACAATAAAAAACATAACTCATAGGACTATGAAAAAGAGGCTGAAATCTTTTCTTTAACAAGCCATCTTACAAGAAATCTTCTTTACAAATGCTCTTCTCAAGACCCAAAGTGTGTCTTCAAGTGAGAGCCCAAGTACTAGCTAGAAGCCTTCCCAAAGTGTGATGTATCAAGTGTCTTCTCCAAAGTATGATGTCTTGGTGCTGCCCCCTCCCCCCCACCCTGAAGCCTTTTTATAAGGTTCATAAGGTAGTTACATCCGAAAATATCCTAGCTAACTTCTCTCCCAAGTAACTTTCCTAACAAGTTAGGAAGTTGGGGAGTTAGAGAAAATCATGTTAACATTGGCATGTGTCTTTACATATATAATTTTTAAAAAAAAANTAATAAGATAATTTTACATACACCTTGGTGTAAATGTGGGTGAAAGCGGCATACGGTCTTTAGAGTCAATGGCTAAAAATAAATCTTCTTCATCTTGCCTAATAATCAGTAACAGTTCCAAGAATAGTGGGTGTAGTCGGCTGGTTCATTTCTTCCTTTTTCTTATCTCTGCACAAAACCTGTAAGAACTGACACATGCTCTAACCAAGATCCAAAGTGCTGTTTCAACCAAAACCGTATGTTTGAACTGCCACCGCACAACAAGACCGCATGCTGCAACCACACACACACATACTCACGTTAACTACTGAGTTTATTTGGAGGTATCTTGGCCTTGGTGTTGCCAGAGACCAACAGGCACCTAAATCCTGTTCGAGGACACTCGTTGGCGATCACGTCCCAAACAGTAGCCAACAGTTCTTTTGGCACTAGAAGGAGGTCTACCATTATTGGAGCTAGGAAAAATGAGAGCTTGCTCTTGCACCTGCTTCTACTGGTGTTTGTTCCATTTTCCTGTGTTCTGAAGGCTGATCCGAAGAATAGCTATGAATCAGTCCCCTGTCGTGAACGCTAAAAGTGTACTTGGACGGGACACCGAAATCAAGAATTGACAGGAAAAAAACAACTGAAAACTGTTATCCTGCAAAGCTCATTTCTTGCAATGTGCCTTGCTATAGGAAATTGCAGCTGCTGAGCTTGACCTCTCTCTGGATAACACACTGGATAACATGATCGATAAAGTCGAAATTGACAAGATGAACAGCATCTGTATCAGAGTCTGTTGTAGAGCCTTCCATTTCCAATAGACCAGCAATTGTCGTCCATGGCAGTGGCGCAAGTGTTTCAATCAATGTCGAAGTCCGGCCATGGCGCCTATGGTTTTATGGCATGGCTTAGGATGCATCGTCCCACGCGCTTTCAATCTGTTGGAACAAACATTCCACGTGGAGAATTTGTGTGGCTTGACCTTGAATCGTCACAATCTTGATCCATTGTCTGGGGCATTTTTGCTGCCAATTTCTCTTGTATTTATCATCAGAGCTTTCTGTTGCGATTGCCGCTGCAGATGTTTCGTATGGCTTCAGCTCCACGATTCAGTCCATGACGATGGCCACGACAGCCACCGCAGTGTGATAGTGCTACACCACGTGTGTCGTTACCACTGCCATGATGCATGTCTCGTCGAGTTACACCTCCATCGTCCCGTCATCTCCATTGTTTCCGAGGGCAATGTGCAAACGTCACATGTTAAAGGGCCACTGACTGTCCATGTGCCTAAGATGAAGCCCTGGCTTGTCATTTCTCTTTCAGATTGTCGACGACAGCTCAACAAAACCCAAGGCCACCGTGATTCCAAGACACCGGATCAAAGCCAAATATAAAACTGAGCCTAACAACAGTGCCCATGAACTACCAGGGACTAACAATTTGATCAGTGAGGGCATCCTTCATATTCTGACCATTCAATCTTGTTCTCCTCCACCTCCTTGTGTGGTAGCCAAAGCAATACCTGCAACCAGCATCAAGATTTTTGCCAGTGTCCATACCAACCTTGCTCCCTACCTAATAGCTACCATATGTGTTTTTCTTATTTTTTTCAATTTGCTACTGATCTCTTTCTTGCTGAGCTTTTACATTCCTTGATTTCTTTTGAAATTTTTTTCAAATTATTTGAGGCAGAGCGTAGACACTTTGAACAAATATCGGTAGCCTGAAACACTATTTTCTACCACTCATTCTTTACCAGTATCCAAGGATTTACCAGTTATTTTATTTTATTTTTCATTCGTTCCATCTTTTCATCCAATCTCTTTTTTTTTAGCAAGTGACAGGAATCAATACCTTTTCAACCTACATCCTTAATATTTCAATAGTTATATTGAAATATTTTGAAGGTCTCAATCATCTCATATCTCTGTTCCATGAAATGGCCAAAATGTGCCAACAATAGGCTCATAGATTTTCAAATGGGTAAATTTAGAGATATAGTTCCCAAGATCTCATAGTTTGAATGCTTTGGCTCTTAAAAACTACAAAAAATCCCTAGGAAAATTAAGGAAAATATGGAAATGTTGTCTAAGTTTTGATGGATATATATAGTTTCTGTGACTTTAGTCGATATTGATGCATTAATAGGGCTACGTCAATGAATCTCCCTACTTTAACACAACAAAATTAATAAGACTATTTTTTTACATTTTCTTTGAAATTTACTTAAATTTCTAGAAATTTTGACATGATTTTAATCTCAATTCAAAGCTAGCAGAAGGATCTTTAGATATGAAAAATATGTGGATAGTAAGAATGTAGCTAGAAAATAATTTGATAGATGCTTGAAGCTTTAGATATTAAGAATTGGGGTTATTTAAATATTATGAATTAAATATGAATATAAAATAAAAAAATATAATTGCATAACAATGAAATAAATAGTACTTTTTTATTTTTCATTATGTGAAGGTAGTTCATAGTTTAGATCTCCCAAAGGTATATAAGTGAATCCTCCCCAAAGTAGGCCATAGCTCAAAATGGCCTTGTATAACCATCTCAAAAAGTATCCATGGGCATTTAGAAAAGTGAATGTTTATCAATTCTATGTCCATGACCACCTAACTATTGTTGTTGGGAACTTGTATTATACTAAACAAAATTGTAAAACTCATAATTACTTGTAGTAGTGAGGTGGATATGAAATCACAAGGGATTGCAAATATCGATATGTGAGGTAACTTACCATTTCTCAATAGGTTCTTGTGTTGATTATGTTTACAATGATCATCACACCTATTTAGCTAGGTTTCAAAGCAAGTCCCTACCTTTACCAATGGTATTGCATTACATCATCCCAAACCCACCACCACAAGACCAAAAATAATCATACGAAAACATGATCACTTCTCAAAAATAAAACTAGGAAGCAAACATTAGATTCATGTTATAACTAATTAATTATAAATGCTCACTTTAGGAATCTTGGAAATTAGTTAGGGGTGTACCTTCAAGCATGGGTCATCCATCTTTCTAGTGGTATCACAAGGATATTTTTACAATATATTAATTAATCAAGTATTATCTTATCCTTATTAGAGGACCATCTTTAGGCATGGGTCATATGTCTTTCCACTATCATAGTAAGGTAACACTTTTAGTTAAGAAGATGCTTCCACTAAAAATAAAACACAAGTAATGAGATAATTCAGTTGAGTAGTGGAACTCATACAGGAAGTCCAAAGAATCAATAAATTCCCTTGATTTCATACCTTTTTAAATTTCTTTTGATCCTTTCTATTTTCTTCAAGGCATAACAATCATGGATTAATTTTAGTTTCATATTTTAGGAACCATATTACTTTCATGATAAGAATCTCTTATTTATTAACATTGGAGAGGAAAATGGCATGGTTTTATTTCTTTTATACAACTGTTTGATAGATAGCTTGACAACATAGAACATAGTCAAAATAAAAAAGTTGGCCTCTACACATAAGTAGTAATTTTTATTAATAAAAATTCACAAAATGACTCAAAGAAAATGAAAATTCATAAGAAATAGAAAATGCAAAAGAATGTTGTAAAACAAAAAGATGTTAGATTATGTATCTCTTCATGGCTAAGATGGAAGATGGACATATGGAAAATGGAATGGACCTTGAAGGTGGCAGAGGTATTATTTGAGTGCATGGCTACCTAGGGATCTTGAAATAATTTAACTTGTTACATGTTAATTAAAATGAGTTTCAATGGGTAAGTAGGATGGTACATTTTCTAGGCACTAAATGCAACTATAAAATGTATGAAGTAAGGTCCTTTCCATAATATTTTGGACTTTGTACATTATGGTACATGTTTAGAATTCTAATAAAGAACCTTGTCTCCTAGTTGAAATTCTACTCACCTAATCCTAGCATCATGTTGTTGTTTGGGGTATGACCTATGTACTTTGTTCATCATGATTGCTATTCTAGAGTTTTTATCTAGCAAATTAAAATTCATAAAACATTCTTTTTATGCTTGAAAAATATAAGGTTAAGTTATAAGTAGTATTTAGTGTATGCAATTTCATTTGAATCAAAATTTTTGATAACTTACCATACACTAATTCATACAAGAAGTAGCCTATATGAAGTTTTTAGGAGGAGCGATTGCTGCATATGGCATCATTGAGTTTTGTGCTCTAGTCTTTTCTAATCCTACTAATTATCCTAGTGAGGACTCATGTAATCTTTTTATTAGTTACTTTGACTTAATCATTAGATTGCAAATGATAAGGTATAGTGAGTTTGTGCTCTACTCCCAAGCATCTCATTAGCTTTTAAAGGTAGCACCTATAAAATTAGTACCACTATTAGAAATAAGTGCTCTTGGTATATCAAACCTATTTATCACATATTGCTAAAAGAAAATTGTTGTTTCCATAGCACAATTAGTTACTACTATAGCTTCTACCCAATTTTTATAATAGTCTACAATAACAATGAGGTAGGACTTCCTAGTGGACATGGGTGTGATGACACCAATGAAATTAATTTTTCATAAGTTAAACAACTCTAATGGTTGAATCCATTATTGATGATCTTTATAATCATTCCATCATCACATTGATATCTTTTATTATAATGGGAAAATTAATGAGCATCCATAAAGATCATTAACCAAAAGTACCTTGCCATGAGGATTTTGATTGTAGTTCATCTTCCAACAAAGTGGTCTCATGAAGGCTCTTCATGAGCATCTTGGAAAACTCTAATTTATTTTTATTCTAGAATGTACCATCATACCAGGATATTTATGAAATTTTATTGAGGTTTTCTTCTATGTCTATATAATACTTAACTTGGTATAGGAATTATTATTATTTTTACATTTATCCCATTTAGTAGGAACTTCCTACTTAAGTAAATTAGTAAGATAATTAATGTACTATGGCTTGACTACATTAGATGCAATCAATATTACATTTGCCAATAATAACTCATTAGGAAACTAATCAAAGAGTGGTTCTTCATCATCCTTATAATTCCATGACAACCAAGATAGGTGATCAACTACAACATTCTCAATCTCCTTTTTTTAAATCATCATTATCAAAAATTCCTATAAAATGACTAATCATAGTATGATATAAGGACTAACCGCTAGCTTATTCATTAAGAACTATATTGTACTATGATCAATGTGTACAAAATTACACACCTAAGCACATTGTGATTGAATTTAGCTAAGGCATACACCATGATCATGATTTTTTTTTTTTTTGTGATAGTATAATTTAGCTACATACTTGTAATAATTTTACTCACATAATAAATGTAGTATGCATATTTTTTACTAGACATATGCATGAGCACAACTCTTAAGGAAAAGTTGGATGCATATTTCATAATGTGGAATGGCTTAAACCAATTTAAACCTTATGAAATTATAGTTTCCACAAGCTTTTGTTTTAGAAGTTTGAATGAATTATTGTGTTCTTTACTTTACTCAACTGTTGCATCCTTTTTCATTATCTCTAAAAATAATTTAGCAATATGAAAAAGTTCTCTATGAATACATATAGTAGCCTATGTGTCCAAGAAAATATCTAACATATTTTACTATCTATAGTTTCTATGTTATTTCTTGGATTACTCTTATCTTCTCAAGATCCACTTCTATCCCTTTTTCTAATACTTGGTATCTAAGAAGAACACCCTGTTAGACCAATAAATGACTTTTCTACTAGTTTAGCTTTAGAATGATCTTCATACATCATTTCAAAATCTACTCCAGATAATTAATACTTGCTCAAAATCAAAGCTATAGATGAATAAGTCATACATGATAACTTCACCATTTCCAAATATTGCAAAGTGTTGGAATGTTGTAGAAGCATTTTAAAATAAAGGACTTATGAATGTAGTCTTAACCTATTCTTCAGGGGTTATTTGAGCTTTGTTATAGACACTATAGTTATCTAAGAAACTATAATACGTATGGCTTGTAATGGTGTCTAATACTTGGTTTACATATGGTAGTGAAAAATGATTCATTTCATATCCAATAGTTTAAAGAAAAATTCCATTAGCCTTATTTGATTAGCATAATGATAAATAAGTTTAACCAACACTATCTACTAGAAGGTGGATAAATCCAACTTTTACAAATTTCTCAATATTTTTTTAATAACTTCTTTTAACTTTAGATTCAACCTCTACTATAGCTTCCATTTAAGCTTGATGGATGAATTAGTGTAGATTCTGTGTTGGTATATGCAAGGATTAATCCCCATTATTTCATAATATAATCAAGAAAAGGTTGCTAATCATTCGTTTACAACCTCAAGTAACATTTTCTTTTGCTCTTGTGTGAGCTGGTGATGGGACGCGATATCGCATGGGTCGTTATATCACATCCTCCACGATATCGCGTATGCAATATCACATCTTCCCCTGTGATATCACATACGTGATATCGCAGTGCACCGTCATATCTATAAATAAGAGGCGGCTCTCCCTTGTTTCTCATTCTAGGCCTAGACCGTAGCGAAACTCTGGTAGTTTGATCCCTCCAAAGATAGAATATTTTCCATGTGCCCGTAGTAGGAGCTCCAAAGTGAACAGATCTTTATTCGAGCAAATATTGTACCTGAACACATGTTTGTGTAAGGCAATAAAGATGAACTTCTTGAATAAACCTTGCAATGCATGGAATAGGCTAAATAGGACTTTATTTATTATTATTTACTGTTTATCATTTTAATGTTTTATTAGTTCATTAAATCTCTCTCAACCTTTCTCTCCTAGTTAAGTGCCTCAGTACGACTGCTTCAAGCACGTGCGTTACGCTTGGTGATCCCAGCAACGACTAGCGTTTGGTAGCTAAGGTTGCATTGGTTCAGGGTGTGAACAGTAAGTGGGAATGGATACTGATGCTAGATTAATTAAGGCTTAGTTAGTTAGTTAAAGTTAGTTAATTAGTCTCTTCAACCCTTCACCTTGTCAGCATAGGAGATAAAAAAGAAAAGATATAAAAATCATATACCTTAGACTTACTTAACCATACAACCGTGAAAAATACAAGTAAGTCTAAGAAGACAATGAATAATTAACCTTAAGTGTTCCATGAGGAGTGTAGGCACTTATTCTATAGAGTTCAACTGGATCATGCGTGTAACGTTCGTATTCGTATGGTTGAGTGTAGGGGTACCTCNCAGAGTTCAACTGGATCATGCGTGTAACGTTCGTATTCATATGGTTGAGTGTAGGGGTACCTCGCCACTCATCATTGGCGTCGTTGCTAGGGACTAAGTGTTTGTGCGCTAAGTAGAACATAGGAAATTATCCACATCGTTGGGAGCTTAAAAGAACCTTAGGTTTAATTAAAAAAAAATTATATAATGGTTAAATAGCACACCGATAAGACACAATGTCTTCTTCTTCTTCTCACAAGAGCATTACACCACCTAGGAATCATACTAGAAACTGTCGACAGTCTAAAACACTTAACCAAAATCCACCAGTTCCTTAACAATATAGGGTGGTATATACTCATCCCAATGAGTATATACCTAATTTTACTTTTATCCTCCATTAGGATGAACAGATGCACTGGAGAGACTTGCAAGGTAACATAGTGTTACCTCCAGATCATGTAGTCCCCAACATGCTCCTCCATGCTTTGGCATAGATTGGCATGATAAAGCTCTATGCTGAATATGTTATAGGTGATTCTGACACAAGGGATTACTATCCTACATCCACACAACATATAAGGAACTCATGGCAGGAGAGCCAACATGCACTGTTGAAGGGCACAGAGGTCCCGCACATCCTAAGTGAAATTAGAGATGGTGAACCACTTATAACAGGTTCTCTATCAAAGATGTTCCCCCTCCTAATGAAAGTGAGGAGGTGGGGTATCAAAACCTATGCTCCACGATACACAACCCTAGTTCTGATCCCTGTGAACACCAGCTGTTCACTGAGGGAACAACAACACATGACAAGGACGGGCACTCAAATCGTCACCATGATCAGGGCCAAAGCCATCGAAGAGAAGGTAAGAAACATCGTCATGGTGATGGTTCTCCTTCTTCTTCACCTTCATCACATCATTCACCCTCTCCTTCCACATCAGGGCACAGTCATAGAGAGCATAACGGAGAGGATAAAGGTAAGAGAAATGAGAGACCTCGATGAGAGAGTTGAGAGAGAGGACGAGAGAAGTCAAGAGAATCAAGGCATGAATGAAGGAAAAGTAGGGAACAACGTAGACATCATCGATGTCATGAACGAGATGATCATGACAAACCCCTACTTGCCACCTGAAGTATGCTAAATATAATGGAGGCTGTGAGAATACCAACAAGGCATCAAAAAGATAGCCGGATCAAATGCTTAGACATGAACAATATCCCATGCTTCGAAGGGGGATACAACGCAGATCCAAAAAATCATTTATAGGCATTCCACGATGCTTGTTCCTTGCATAACATAGAAAATGAGTGGTAGTAACTGAAGTTGTTTCCTAGGACACTCATAAAGGAAGCAAAGAGTTGGTACCGGTCCTTAGAACCAGAAACCATTAGGAGGTGGAGTACGATGTTAAACTCTTCAACGATAAATATCAAATGTACTCCAAAGTGTCTAATTTGCATATGTAGATCCAAGGATGGAAGCAAGGTACTCATGAACCCTTGGATGCTACCATGGGTCACTACTATACATTGCTACATCATTGCTCAAACCATGGTTACGCACAACAAGATCAACTTCGCCATCTCGTAGATGGGCTACAGCATGAAACTAGGAGAACCCTTGGGACTTATGCCCAAGGGAGATTATCAAAACTTAGATCCCATGAAATTCACAGATTATTGGAGAAAGTAGCCAAAGAAGAAGGGGAGCTATGAAAAAGGGAAAGTGCGAAAGAATATAACCGTGATCCCTCCCTTCGAAAGAAGGAAGTGAGATTCTGCGATGAAGAGGATGAGTCACCACTTGAAGAGTTGGTGAATAGGAAAACCTTGCCACTTCAAAAACTAACAATGGAAGCATCGGCTAAGGTAGATGAAATATGGAGCTCCTTAGATAGTAAATTTAAAACTGTCCTAAAGATCATAGAGGAGTATAAGGAGAAACGAAGTAGTGACAAGGACAAGAAAAAGCAGAGAGATTTAGGCCCTACACATGACAAGGGTAAGGGAAAAATAACCATCTCTAATGATGTTGTGGACTCATACATAGACAATGATGGTGGATGTGAGATCTACCAATATGACTATCCTAAAGGATGTTGTCCAATCATCTCACATCTACAAGAGTCTAGGGTGTATGCACTCAACCCGAGACTTAACAGACGGTAGACACCCCAAAGGTTACCTTATCCCCATGGTAACCCAAGACAGTTCCACCAACCGTTGACGTACTATCCAAGTGGAACTCCACCACAACCCATCGAGCAACATTAGTAGTGGCAATACCCACAATCATAGGGGATTCCACCATCAAAACATTAATACCCTTACCAACAACCCAATCCTTATGGATACTACTTGCAACAGCTGATTTCTCTAAGTGACTCCATGGGTCACACAACTTCCCAACGTCACTACTAAGTTCAGGAGTACTTTAGAAGGACTCCTTCTCCTCCGAGAGACACTCCACATCCATACCATCCTTCTAATCCATTCGCACCTCTTCCACTGGTAGTTCCCATAACACCTCCTGCTCCAACAATGCAAGGGAAACTCCCCACTCAACCACAACAACGTAACGCTACGAGAGCCGTAAACATTCAACCCACTGCTGGTTCTGATAACCACAAAAAGAGAAGACCTTTCTTTAGAACCAAAAGCCCAGACAAGCTCTCACAATCACAAGCAGTTGAGTCTGTGACCACTCCTCCAACATACAAGGCTTCGGAGCTCCCTTCAAACCAATACTAGAGCTCAACGCATACGGTTTTGTTAACACATACCGTAACCAACTGGATCAAGGTAGGCCATCTTCCTAGGAAACTATCTGACCCTGGAAGTCCCTTAATCTACCTCTAAGTCACTGGGAACGAACCACATAAGGCTCTTCTTGACTCAGGTTCCAAAGTCAACTTAATTTCATGAGAGATGTATCAAGCCTGCAACCTGCCCCAACTTAAGAAGAGCAATATTCAACTAGAGCTGGTAGACCAGTCCATCACCATTCCCTTGGGATTGGTGAAGGACATCGTTACCACTGTGTGTGGTTGGTCATATCTAACTGATTTCCTGGTGATAGAAGTTAACAATGACAAAGGGAACTTCCCAATTATAATGGGAAGGGCATGGCTAAGCACAATAGACACATGCCTAGGGATCCATGATCTTTCCTTAGAAATATCTAAGGTAAACATTTATGGAAAGATCGAGAAGAAGAAAGTTCCATCCATCACATACAGTGACTCATCGGGTGATGACATGGAGGAATGCTTTGCACCTCCTCCATGCAACAGGTGTGCCCTAGAAACTCTGAGACAAAGATTCTTGTATGTAGCAACCACACAACAAGTGGACACCCCATGGTTGACAGCTAGTCAAAAGAGCAACTGACCAACGTGCATGGAACGAACTGGGGAAACAACTCATGCCAACAACGAAGGCATAGATACATTGGAATATGAGCATCGCTGACTTCCATCCCTTAATCTAAGAACATTAATTGGGAGAAGTTGGACACTTCTAAGAAACTCAAATAGGCGCTCATTATTTCGGATCTCTCCCTTTCCATTCAGTCATGGGGGAGATGGCCACCTATGCTAATCATTTGGGGGCCCTTAATTCTTTTTTAAGTTTTTGTTTCACATGTTTTTTTTACATATTTTTTTTACACATTTTTTTTTACACATTGTTTTTACACATTTTTGTTTTACAAATTTCTTTAACTTTTCTTGTTTTTATTTTACAACATCATTATACCTTTTTTATTTCTTGTGTATGTGACTTATCCATCTTGCAAGTTTGTCACCCAATAAGTGTTCTTCATGATGGTATGAACTATTTTTATATTGATTGCAAATGTTTGGTTTTTACCATTAAGTTATGATGTTGATACTAAGATATGTTTCTTTTGATATAGTAGGCAATGAGTTCACTTCATCCATACATCCACAGATGTCTATGGTCTCTCTTGGCTTGGAAATGTACAGTTCCTTTCAAATAAGAACTATAACGAATTGGTGACTAGGCATTTCTCAAACTATGGAAGGACTCAAGGATTGGAAGGGGTGTGACTTCAAGGGAACTTGATGCATTTGTGTTGGCCATTCTCTTGGGTGCTTGGATGTTTTCTTCTTGAGTTTCTTACCATTTTGACGTTATCCAATTATCAGGAAGCTAAGCAAATAAAAATAACAAATTATTTGCATGATGTGGTTCTCACGCATAAATACATAAAAAAAAATTTGAGAATTCAAAGCACACCCCTTAGAAAAAATAATTCCTTGGGCTACAAGCACTAGTTATGGAACTCAAAATAAAAATTTTCCCTCTAACTAAGGCCCTTCTTGCTTCCCATTCTCTCCTCCTTGTTTCGTTCGAATGGTTGTGGCTCTTTGGTGGATACATTCTTGTTACTTTAAGAGGATGGATTGGCCGAATGCATTAATGTGAAGTCACTAGAAGTGGTTTGTTTGAGGTTGGACTTGGAATGGGATCTACTAAGTCACATTAATCATGAACTAAACAAGGGGTTGTACACCACCTTGTTCTTGAGATTCCGTTCCATTCTCTTCTCTCCATCCTTCTCTGCATTGTTCACCTCATTTCCAGTTGTATCATAAGTGTATATTTTGGTTGATGCATTATTTTCTTTTTGGTAAATTCTTGTGGTTAAGAATTTAACTCTTGTTCCAAATGACATTCCCAAGGCCTACGAACTCTTTGAATGTGGGTTTTTTAGGGCATTAAGGGCATGAGCTTGCTTTGGGGAGGACCCAAAGACATTCCTATTTGGTGCACCAGTTAAATTCTTTCCCTTCACATTTTTTGCAATCTATTTTATTTTGTTCATTTCCATCTTGGCATCCATTTCATCGACATTATAGTTGTCTCTTTTTCTCCATATTTCTTGTTCTTTATTCTTTCTCCATTCTATTGCTACCAGAGGTTCGCGATTAGTCATGGGGGTACAGGGCTCAATTTTTTCGATTTTCTCCTAACCCCTACACCTTCGGTAGTCACCAATATTATATCTCCAAATCCGCATCAGGCATACCACAACTCAACCAATGGACTTTTCATCGAAGCAAGGTATCAACTCCATTGAAATTCAATTACCCTTACTAATACAAAGACTATGTTGTGTGTGTAGATGGTAATCATGCAACAACAGATTGGATCTAGAGGGAACACATGGAATGGAACAGTGTTAGAAGCAGCTCTGCAAGGAGCAAGACTGATTGCGTGCTTACAAATGGACAACGAAAGGCACAATCTTGGCATTGGCAGTAGCAAAACTTCTTTCTCTCTCTCTCTCTTTCTCAGCTGCCAAATGAGGCCTGATGTCAAAGTATAAAGTGTTTACTCTTGTTGTCGTGAATACTAGTCTTGTCTTGTTCTGTAATGATGATCTATTCACATGTCATCTCATTAGTTCCATTTGAGTCAATAATCCCATACCGTCCCAATATTTTGTAAGGAACTCGAGGATGAGTTTTTATTCATTCATGGGGGTATGATGGGACGTGATATCGCGTACGCGATATCATGTCCCCTGCGATATCGCATCCTCTGCGATATTGCATATATCGCGAAGGATGTGATATCACAGTCCACCGTCATATATATAAATAAGAGGCGGCTCTCCCTTGTTTCTCATTCTAGGCCTAGACCGTAGTGAAACTCTAGCAGTTTGATCCCTCCAGACATAGAATATTTTCCATGTGCCCATAGTAGGAGCTCCAAAGTGAACGGATCTTTATTCAAGCAAATATTGTACCTGAACACATGTTTGTGTATGGAAATAAAGATGAACTTCTTGGATAAACCTTATAGTGCATGGAATAGGCTAAATAGGACTTTATTTATTATTATTTACTGTTTATCATTTTAATGCTTTATTAGTTCATTAAATCTCTCTCAACCCTTCTCTCCTAGTTAAGTGCCTCAGTATGACCGCTTCAAACATGTGCGTTACACTTGGTGATCCCAGCAATGACTAGCATTTGGTAACCAAGGTTGCATTGGTTCAAGGTGTGAACGGTAAGTGGGAACAGATACTGATGCTAGGTTAATTAAGGCTTAGTTAGTTAGTTAAAGTTAGTTAATTAGTCTCTTCAACCCTTCACCTTGTCAGCATAGGAGATAAAATAGAAAAGATATAAAAATCATATACCTCGGACTTACTTAACCATACAACTGTGACAAATACAGGTAAGTTTGGAAAGACAATGAATAATTAACCTTAAGTGTTCCATAAGGTGTGTAGGCACTTAGTCTGCGGAGTTCGACCGGATCGTGCATGTAACGCTCGTATTCGTATGGTTGAGTGTAGGGGTACCTCGCCACTCATCAACTAGATATTTATAATTATCAATTTATCCTTCTTCAAGAACGTATATTGAAGAGATTCTAGTAATGTTTTAAGTTCAATGGGCTTTAGTTCAGTTTTTTTACTTTCTCCAATCCACCTCTTCTTTTAATCCATTTTTGACATGGAATAGTTATCATCTTTGTTATTTCATCTCAACCAGTTTATTAATGTAAGTAGTTGTCAGAGTATCATAGGGTTCCATGCATATTGTAGACCTATAGCTAACATTTGTTATCAGCCACTAGGCACCTTTTTTATGGTTCCTACATATAGGTACTTCTACACACTCACTAATTATTCACAAGATTTACATGTTTTTATGGGTTTGTTTCTAACTACCTAAATTTCTTGCATGTAATTACATCTTGTGTCACTCTATGTGATGCATAAATAATGTTTCTTTTCTATAATTTCATTTTTATTTTTCTTGGAAAATTTCAAGGATAAGTCCCTAATTCCTAGCTTGGCATCAATGATGCTTGTTCAAGCTCTTTTCATGATGAATGGAAACTTCGTGATGAAATGTATTTTATCTAGCTCTGATATCAACTATTTGATATCTAAGCCATTACATTGGATACTCGATATCAAGGACCAAGAAGTGATGTCAAATATCCAATATCACAGGATGTATGCTAGCTTATAAATATAACACTTAAGTGCATGGTTTGGGAGTCATTTGTCATAGTGTAGTAGAGCTCTTGAAATTTTTCTTCTCCAGAGTTAGAATATTTTCCCAAGTTCCCACAGCAGAAGTCATTAAGTATACAGATCTTTATTTGAGCACTATTGCACCTAAGCACGGTAGTGTGTGTGGCAATAAAGATGAGCTTTCTGATAAACATTGTAGCACTTTGGCTAGATTAAATATTTTCTTCATGCATTTAATGTTTTATGCAATTTCATTTAATGCTTTAAGTAATTAAGCTATATAAGCTAGATTAAATAGCAATTAATTAAGCACATAAGTATGACCACTTTGAGCATGCATATGATGCTTGGTAATCCAAGTAACACCTAACATTTGTGATGAGTGGTGAGGTACCCCTATACTCAACCATAGGAATACGAGCATCTCACGTGCGATCTGGTCGAACTCCAAGGACTAAGTGCTTACACGCCCTAATGGAACACTTAAGGTTAACTGATTTTTATCCTCCCAAACTTACTTGTATTGTCACGGTTGTATGGTGATGAGTGGCGAGGTACCCCTACACTCAAC
>MNCI01012796.1:186910-223191 GCA_015680685.1 Gnetum montanum
CAAGCGCAGATCCTAGGTATGCTACTGGGTTACCAAGTAATCACACTTAAATGCTCGTAATCAAGTCGTACTCATTCCGCGTTGCTAGGAGATATGGGTGAGAGAGAGACTAATTAGGAAAGTAGTAAATAACAATTAAATAAATAAATAACAAAGTGAATGCTGCAATGATGAAGTAATCTCGATCTTTATTCCCAGTCATGTGCGTGTCCAAGTACGTCACACTCGAATAAAGGATGCCATACAATTACATTCACCACACTGCGGGCAGACACGGGAAAAATAATCTATCTCTAGAGGGATCAAACTACCAGAGTTTAGCTACAATCTAACCTATCGATGCCTAAACAAGGGAGAGTCGCTTCTTATTTATAGACATTGTGGCGGACTGCGATATCACATATGCAATATTGCAGGGGATGACGTGATATTGCGTATGCAATATCACGGGGGGTGTGATATCATGTACGCGATATCACGACCTATGCGATATCATGTCCCATCATACCCCCACAACTGAATAAAAACTCATCCTCGAGTTACAGTGATTACACAGTGGATAGGTATGTGATTATTAGATGGAAAAATGGAATGATGCTGCAGTGTGGGAAGAAAACAAATAAAGACACAACACACAGAATATGCTACAACTACAAAAATTTGGAACTCATGTAGTTCCTAGTGGCGGTGGCTCTTCCATTGGTGCCTTCTCTTTGTCTTTTTCTCTAGGTTTTGAGGCTTGATGGTGTTGAAGTATGGCCTAGAGCTTCTCCTCTTCGGTCCAAGGATCTTGTGTCATCCATGCTAATGTTCCAATGTTTGATGGAGTCGGCACCTCCCACGGATAGGGTAGTTGTGGGAACATTTGGTTGGTCTTGATATACCAAGCTACAAACACTTGTCGTTCCTCCTCATAGGCTCTAACTTTGTTCTTGTATTCGTGAAGGTCTGTTAGCCATCAAGCCAAGTCAGTTGTGACATCCTTCTATCCCTGGTAGCTGGCTTTTACCACCTTAAGTTAAGAATTTGCAACATCCAGTTTCTCCACCAGCTTCTTGCACTTTGTAAATTATGCTTCGTATTTGATGTGGGTGGTTGCTACCTACTGCTTGAGCTCTGACCTCGGGAGCCCTGCTGTTAACATGGCAAGGTTGGCATATCTGAGATTTTCCAACTCCATGTACTCTGTTAAGTCCTAAATCTGCAGGTCCCAGTTCTTAACTTCCGCTTGGTGCGTGAAGGGATATGTGTCCAATATGGCCCGCTAGTTAGTGTGTTGAGCACTGATGGTGTTGATTTGGGCCTTGGCCATATGGATCTCCTTCTCTAGGATTTGTTTGTACATCCCCACCTGATCCCGGAAGTGCTCCTTCAACTTTTCATATCATTTAGCCTCATTTTTCCACGCGCTTATCTCAATAGCTGACTTTTGACGAATGGTGCGTACCTCCTCCATTGAGAGGGTTCGATTTTCTCTCACTAAACAGCTTACATCCTAATTGATCTGCATGAATTATTCTCATAGTTGATGAAATTGTTCATTGAGAATATTCTTTTGCTTTTCTATAGTCGCCAACCAAAGGTTGTCAGTCACAAGATGTTTATTTTCTTCTTGCAAGGCCTTAAGTGCTTTAAGATGCACATGAGTTTGCGCCTGTGCTAGAGAGGCATCCCAAACAGCCTTCTCCTTTTCATCCACCACCTTTTTATTCTATGTGATTAACTTTGTCAGTTGCTCCACTCTAAAATTTTCTAACTGGTCAATGAGAACAAATTGCAAAGGGTCTCGTTATGCTACTTGTAAGATCACGAGCTGCTCTTGTAATTTCTACACTTCAACTTCAGAATGCTCGACCCTTACTTCTGTTAAGACCAACTTGCCCTTTGTGGAAATGAGGTTTGACTAAATTGTTGTTACATCCTAAGGGATGTCAAACAGGGACATCATTACTTGCCCTATTTGAAGCAATCTTTCAAGCACATCCTCACATTCCACAGGAGTCATTGAGGTTCTGGCCAAAGTTTGAGCATCTCGTGCTCCTGAGAGATCTGCTGATGGCACAACAGGTACGTTGAAGGATTCTTTAATATGGTCTGCAACCACATCTATAGCTCCCATGGAATTCTGGTGTTGCATGACCACTACAGTGGCCCCTTCACCAGTCTCTAACTGCACCTAGAAAGATGTCGCGCTTCCTGAGATCTGTTGTGACCATCTACTTTCCCCTCCTCCTGTGTGAATGGATAAATCCCCCTTGTGCAATCCAACAAAACTGTAGGTTGAATGGCATCACTGATGACGTGGAAAAGTTTTGCGTCATCACGACTTCCCCAACTGACCGTCTCAGCGAGGGCCCTCAGATGGCTCATCGACAGCCTATAGTCTTGCGGTGGTGGCGGCTGATCCTAGCTTGTGTTGGGCCTTGCTTCTTATTGTTGACTGGGACCCATGGCTGGAGGTTGACTAGGTCCAGCCATATGTTCTTCTTCTTGTTTTGGTCCCAACTCTTCACCAGTGCTTTTTCTTGGAGCTGGTGCCTTTAGCAATTCAGCATATGGAGCAGTTTGAGCTTTTCGGAGGATGTCATTGGTGTATCCCCAAATACCAGCACGTCGGCAAAGCTTTCTAATAAGACAAGGGAAAGGCAGTGCCATCTTTCCTATCTTTCATTCTTTGAACCGCCTTAGGATCTCTATCAAATATAGATGGGGTAGGTTAGCATTAACTTTTCCCATCAACACTACACATCCTCTAGCCACATACATTGATATTTTTTTGAGGTCCTTTGTGGGGAAGAGGTGATATGTTTCAATTTTGAAGTAAACCCTCTCTTCTGTCGTCAATTCACCAAATGCTTTATCTTTTCCATAAGCCTTCTCCAACCACTCCTTTCACACATCGAGGTCTAAACGGGTGGATAACCGAGCAACCTGGGGCCCTTTATTTGGAAGGTTTAACACTTCTGAAATGGCTTGCGTAGAGAAGTCAACTATCACACCATAAATATTAACAGTGGTGCCTTGCTCCCTATTGTGCCAAAATTGGTACGTCTCTCCTAGGTACCAGGCACCACTTTTAGAGAGGATAGGCCATAAGGGAGATCCTTTGAGGTGATCCCTAACGGCCTCAGGAGCGAACTCTACAAATGATTGAAAGTTCAACTCCACAATCACTGCAGCGAATGTGGACTTCTCATGGATAGCCTGAACACAATCTTGGGGCAACGTGAGTTGTTGTCCCGGTTCAGGAGTTGCAGCAGCTCCTCCTTTTGCCTGCCTAGACCATCTGGTAGGAGGTTCGTCTTGATGAATGCTAAATGATTGCTCCTCCTATTCTGCATGTTTTCTGGCAGGTCTTTGTCTTCCACCTATCTAAGCTCGTTTGCTTCCACCTTGGGTAGGACCTTCCTATTGTCCACATTTTGGGGCCATCTGCAATCACATGGGCCAAGCATTAGTAAGGTCATTTTTGAAGTTAAGTTATACCTTACTGCTTGCCTTAATTAATGATCTTATGTTATCATGTGTGATAGTGCCCGAAAGTTTGTAATAATGAGTCCTGTGACTTAGGTGGTTTCCATTTTAGTTTCCCAGTATACCTAGGAATTAAATGATTTTTAGGCACAATTATTCTAAGTGTTATAGTTAATTACCCTAGCTAATGTCCTTTGAACGATGATAAATTTTTAAAAATCTAGGCACTTTTCAACAAGTGTCCCTCCACCATGACTAAACTGAACACTTCAGGTTCTAGTAGGTTCAAACGGAATGAAAATCAAAGTACCAGCGAGCGAGATAGAGTGAGAAAAGTAGAGAAAGATTTCAAAAAATTTCTCCCATGTGAATGACAAAATGATGCTAAATGTTGTAGGGGTGACCTATTTATAGGCGGCGGGGACGCGATATCACGTACGATACATTGTGTATGCGATATCATGTGGGACGCGATATCGCATACACGATATCTCATCCCTAGTGATGTGAGGCACAACAAAAAGACTAAATTTTGAAGGGATTTTCTTGAAATTAACATTGGAAATTGAGGACATTAGCTATTATCAAAGGTTCTAGGGCAATTTCGTTACATTCAGAGGCATAATTAATGATGATGGTGTGGATTTTACCAATAAAACCTTGGGTGGTAAGAACAAGGGTATGTAATGGTACATTGGAACGTTAAAATTCAGAGGGATAATAGTAGGGAAAGAAAATCATTTAAAAATTATGCTGAGGGTAAGAAATGGCATGTGTGAGCGATGTCATAAGTGAGAATTACAAAAGATTACACAAGTGGGTCCTTCCCAAAGCAGGGTCTAACCTATAATGCTCTTGTGTAACCACACTTAAAGTGTCCATGGGTACTAGAAGGGTTAAATGTAATCCGCACTAACTCCACAACACACACACATGTAAATATCACCGAAATGAGATGAAAATTCTATGCTACATGAGACACAAGCTACAATTACACGAACGGTGATATGAGATGGACTATAGAAAGGGATCGTAGAGATTGGGACATCAGGTAACTAACCCAGGGCACAATGAATCCTGCATGTAAAGAATGATTAAAGTGTTATTAACCCATCGTTCCAAGATCAGGACCAAGTCCATTCCTCTAATCAGTGACATCGCATTGTTTCATCCCATGATGAGCGACTATGAGAGTACCATAACAACAAGGCGCACGATCACTTGGCGTTTTGTTCAAGGAAGGAGTGACTTTTGTTTTATGGCACTTTGTTTTTCTTTTTCTCTTTCTTTTTCTTTGAAACTAAATCTAGAGAAGCCACCAACCTTCAGGCATCGGTGCATGTCTTTCCAGTGGGACCCCCTAGAATAGCANCAATGAACACAAAATTAATTTTAAGTTTTAAGAATTTCAAGAATATCACTGTACCCTCGAATAGAACCTCTTATTTGTAGAGTGGATGAGTGGGTGCAATGGGCTCACTGTCCAAATAATTGATCACTTATAACTTAATAACATAGAACACACCTCAACCAACAATCCACATCAGTGTTTTATTTGTAGATGAGATTACTTACAAAAATGTAAAAAGACAAAAACACAAAAACACAAAAAGATAAAAAGATAAAACAAAAAGTTGAAAAATGAAAAACTAGAAAACAAAAATTGAAAAGTTAAAGAAAAATAAAAAATTATTAATCCTTCTTATTATTGGTGTAGTGACCGAAAATGTCGGTGGCTGGAACACACCGAGGGGTCGACGGGTGCGACAGTCTCGACCCCGTACCTGCAGGAGGGCCGTGCTGGGTATGTACGGATACGGGGTACCCTAAACGGTTTGGTTGATCAAACATGGACTTAATCGGCGTCTATATAGCCTTTTGAAACATATATTTTGAAATGAGAACGAAAATGCGAAGTAATGCTTAGAAGTAAATAAAATAGAAAAGACAGTGCAAAATGCAATAATAAGCAAAAATGAAATAAAATGTAGTTAGAAAAATGCACCACTCCGAAGTTACAAGTTTGCTCTACGAAGGAGGATACAGTCAGTTGCACAGCGTGGCGGAGTGTAGAGATCCCGAGAGTGATCAAGACGTGTAGAGCAAAATAGGTTGTGTGCTTGGGCACGAACTTAGGTGTTGATAATGCAGGGATTCTACCAAGGTGGTAGAAGAAGGGTGGAACAAAATATCAGCTGAAAATGCTAACTATTTATAGTGTCAAACAAAGAGCTTACAATGCTGGATGTTACAATGCTAGAGAGAGGAGAAATTTTTGGAATTCAAAAAGTTCTCACCCCTTGAATGTTGTCTGCTCTGAAAAATGTGAACTCCTTTGCATGCTATTTTTCGGGGTATTTATAGGACTAAAGGGCACGCGAAAGGGGTGGTTTGGATGTTACGTGCCCCCGGGCCCACGTTGACTTACTGGTGCCACACGTGTCATGTATGACCATTGGACCTGAAAGACCGTTGTCATGCGAACCTGTTATGCCATAATTGTGAGCCTGCCACACCGTAATTGCACCATTAACATCTAGAGACGTGTGTCAACGGTCCAATTAGGTGAAGTGCATTGATGTCACACAACCACCTGCATGCTCTGCTGTGCTTTGTAGTGTAGCATGCTTGGCATAGCATAACACCTTGTCGTGTGTTTCGCTACATGTGTGTTTCATGCTTGCTACGCTATGCTACGCTACGTAGCGTAGAAACTGGCCTTGGTCGCAAAAGCTTTGCTGATTCGCAAACTTTGCTTTCTATTATGCAAGACTAGAAAACTTTGTTGTTTCTACCCTTTGAGCTACCTTCTATCTCTTCTGTAGGATTGCTACGAATTGTTGTGCCTTGTAGCTTAGCATAGTGTAGTAGAAGACATGGTCCGCTGCTTCCTGACGGAAAGGGACATTGTTGAAGGACTCAAGGTTAAGTGCGGAAATCGATTGTATAGCTATTGCCATGCTACGCTACGCCTCGTAGTGTAGCGTGGCACTTTGTTCCACAGTTGCTTTTTGAAGCTTGCTACACTACATAGTGGGGTGTAGTGTAGCGTAGCAACCTTCGTGACTTAGAAAACTTTCCGAACTGTTTCACGCATCCAGAATGCTACTGCCAACTCCACCCACCATTTCTGAGCAGGTTGTTGGCTTGGCACACTACTTAAGTGGGTAGGCAAGATGATTTGCAGAGCCTGTTTCCACCTAAAGTAGAAAATTTGCTGAACTGGCCAGCCAGAACTCAGAGCATTCTCCTCTTAAAGAACTATCATGGTGCTATGCGGATTGCAAGGCCTAGTAAAGTGAGAATGACTTCAAATTTTTTGGGGTGTTTCATTGGCCCCTCTTTGTCGATGTCTAGAGGATGGGCTCTAGAGACGTTGATAAAGAATACAAAACACCACAGCAAAATGTTGAAGCTTTCACTTGGTGAGTGTCAAGACGTCGCTTGGCCACACTTGAGAGTGTTGTATTGGTTTTGTAGAGGTTAAGGTAGATAGCCAAGATGATATTTAGCAGAGTCCCTTGTCGGAATGCTCTGAGGGGCTCATTTGCATTTTCATCTTTGGCTACCAGATAGCTAAACATCATGCGAGCTGAGGCATTGGCAGGGGTCTGGAGAGTAACAATATTGTGGCTGGGCCACAATACTGCTGGTACTCCAAATGCAGGAACTAGCCCAGGAACTACCATCAGGGCGATGGGCCATGGCGATGGTAGGTTTGAAGGGTCAGTGTGACATCATACAGCATCTCTGGAGGGTCAGCATGAAGCCAAGGGTGGAAGCACCACATAAGTCTCGGACTGTGTTCTCAGTGCATCGTGAACTGCGTCCAAGAGCTATGACATCCCACCCACACGTCAACATCATGCATGCTTGTCTAATGCGTACTTGGTGTAGATGCACGCTGGGGATGTGACGCGAACCCAGTTTAAGATCTTGGTAGACCATGTGCTGGTTTAAAGTCCCAGTAGACCACTGTGCTAGTTTAAGGTCCAAGCAAACCGTACATGCTAGTTTAACATCGTAGTGGATGAGCAATGCTAGTTTATAGTCATAGTGAACTAGCAATGCCAATTTTACATCGTAGTGGACGGTTGCCACTAGTTTAACATCGTAGCGGATGTTGCTCAATGTTGCTAGTTTATCATCATTATAGATGCTGCTTGGTGTGATTGCTAGTTTATCGTCATAGCGAACGATGCTTGATGCCGCTAGTTTATCGTCATTGCAGACGCTACTCAGTGTTGTTGCCAATTTATCGTCATAGTGGACGATGCTCATTGTCGTCTTCGTGCTTCAGACGTAGTACAGCTTGAGATACAAGTGATTCACTAGGTTGGCAAATTCGTTGCTATCCATGTCTTCCAATTTGAAGGCTCCATTCCTGAAGGCTTTAGTGACCATGTAAAGACCTTCCCAGTTGACTGAGAATTTGCTCACGTGCTCACGGACGGCCTTGAGGACGAGGTCTCCCTTCTGCATTGGCTGTCGATGCAAGTCTGCACAGTGCTTCTGCTGTTGTTTGCTCTAGTAGTGCACGATGTGTCTCAGCGTCTATGTGCGCTCCTCCTCCACTGAGTTGAGGTCAATGGTTCCTGACTCATTGTTCTGGGCTTCACTCATGACATTGAATAGGATCATCCGGAGTGATGGTACCTGCAACTCAAGAGGCAACATAGCTTCAAATCCATAAACAAGACTGTAAGGCGTCTTACTTATTATAGTTCTGCAAGTCGTTCTGTAGGCCCAAAGGATGTAGAGGATTTGCTTGTGCCATCGCCTCTTGTTGTTGGTAAGAATCCGCTTCAGCAAGTTGATGATAGACTTATTTGTAGCCTCCACCAGCCCGTTCGCCTGCGGATAATAAGGGGAAGAAAATGATTGTTTAATGCCTAAATTGCTACAAAAGGTTCAGGTTTCCATAATGTTGAACTGTGGCCCATTGTTGGTCATAATAATCATTGGAAGCTCAAACCTCGTTACAATGTTGTTGAGGATGAAGTGGCATATTTGCTGAGACGTCTTCTTCCTCTGGGGAATAGCTTCCACCCACTTGGTAAAATACTCAGTGGTGGTGATAATGAAGCTATGCCCTATAGAGGACTTAGGCGTGATAGGCCCTATGAGGTCTAATCCCCATCGTTGGAAGGGCCACGTGATTTGTGTTTGGTGTAGGTCTGTAGGCGAGACGTGTATGAGATTTGCATATCTCTGGCACATGTCACATGTCTTGAGTTCTGATAGGCAATCACGCTTCATGTAGGGCTAATAGTATCCTAGGCGTCTAATTTTGGCAGCCATAGCCTTGGGTGCTATATGTCCACTGCAAAGTCCTTTATGAACTTCATTAACTACCTTCTACGCTTGCTCGCCACCCACGCATGCTAGCAATATCCCATCGTAGGAGTGTCGGCACAAGGCATCATTTCCCATGAGCACGTATTGCCAAGCACGCTTACAGATTGCATCTCTTTGGGTAGATGTCAATCCACCTGGGGTCTCGCCATGATGTAGGTATGTTTTAATGTTGACATACCACTCTGAGGTATCTGCAACGTTGACAGAGGCCACATGTTCTGCCTGAGTGATAGGGTCTACACACTCTATAATCGAGGTTGGCAGGATTTCCAAGGAATGTGATGGAATGTTTAACGCAAGGGTAGCTAAGGCGTCTACCATGATTTTCTCGTTGCGTGGCATGTGTTGCACATCTGTGCTCGCAAATTACTTAAGCAGGGTTTTCACTAGGTCACAGTAGGATTACAAGTGTGTAGCCTTGCAGACATAGACCTTGGTGATTTGATTCATGACTAGTTGTGAATCTCCTCGGATTTCCAAGTGTTGTATGCGTAGCGCTCAAGTAGTTAATAGGCCTCTGAGTAACCCCTCATATTCTGCCACGTTGTTCATGCAAGGGAACACAAATTGATAAGCGGATGGATGCATTTACCTAGAGGGGAATGTGATTAAGGCAGTGACACTACCTCCTCGCGCGATTGAGGCACCGTTGAAATGTAAGGTGGTTTCGGAATGCGACGGGGCTATGTTGACATTGCTAATGTATTTTTCTGGGAATTCGAGGTCTATGGTTGCCTAGTCATCGACTGGCGAGGCCGTGAGTTGGGTCACTATGGCTTGGCCCTTTTTCGACGATTGACTTACATAGCATAAATCGAACTCAACGGTTATTTCCTTCCATCGAGCTACCCTGCTACTTTTGTATAAGTTGTTAGTGATAGCCTAGAGTATATTACTTTTGAAAATAATGTTGGTTGTACTACGGAATAGGTAATTCCACCACTTTTTTAGTGCGAACACTAAGGCTAGGCAATTCCTCTCCACTTCGTTGTATTTCGCCTCATGCGCTATTAGCGCATGGCTCAGGTATTACACTGGTATCTCAGAACCTTCGTATCGCTTCTAACATAGCAGTGCTGTGACAGATGTGTCAGAGGTGGCAAGGTAGATAAAGAAGGGTTTATCCCTTTGTGGCAGATGCACAGTCGGGAGGTGTGAGAGTTCCTTCTTCAGGTCATCGAAGGCTTGTTGACACTGGGTTGTCCATTCGAGGTTAACCCCCTTCTTTAGGAGATGTTGCATGGGCTGTAACTTGTCAATCAACCTTTCTATAAACCTTCAAATGAATTACACACTGCCTTGCAGACCACGTAACTCCTTAAGGTTTGTGGGAGGTGCTAGGTTGATGATGGCCTTGACTTTATCAAGGTCCACCTATATTCCGACCTCCGATACTACGAACCCTAACATGCATCCAATTTTCACCCCGAAGACGCACTTCTTAGGATTGAGGCGTAAGTCATGCATATGGCAGCATTTGAGGACTACTCCTAGATCGCATGGGTGATTAGTTGCCTCCTTGGACTTGACTACTATATCATCCATGTAGTTGTTTAATGTTTCTAGGATGTAGTCACTAAAAATGTAAGTCATGGCTCGCTGGTAGGTTTCTCCAGCATTCTTGAGCCCGAAGGGCATCATGGTATAACAAAAGGTCCCCCATGGGGTCATGAAGGTTGTTGATAGCTAGTGCTCTAGGTTAATGCAAATTTGGTTGTATCCGAAGAAACCATCCATGAAAGATAGCAAAGCATGTCCAGCAGTGGTGTCACTAACCTAATCAATGCTTGGAAGTGGGAAGTTGTCCTTGATCATTGCCTTGTTCAAGTCCCAGAAGTCTATAGAGATCTGTATTCCTCCTATTTTCTTCGAAACCACAACAACGTTGGACACCCACTCTGAGTAGTCAACCGCACAGATGAAACCTGCTTGGTATAGATTAGTGATTTCATCCCTCACTACTAGTCTGATTTCTAGCTTAATCTTGCGAGCCTTCTGCTTAACTACCTTCACGTGTGGATCTAGGACGATGTTGTGCTGAATTAGCTGCAAGTCTAGACCCGGAATGTCATTGTATGACCATGCGAAGACATCGATGTTGTCTTGCAGAATCTTAGCTATGCTTATGTGTGTTTGTGTGTCTAGGATGGAGCTGAGTCTTAGCGTTCTCACCTCCCCCTTTGATGTGGTGACAGGCGTCTCGACTAGAGGGTCCTTGATTACATCCCTGGCCTCTAAGTCTAGGGCTTGGACTAGATGTTTGGGCCAGTTCAAGGATGCTTCTAAGGCTACTATAGTGCTAGTCGTGGTCGACCTCTAGTTGATCATGTCAGGGTTCAACTATCTTGTGAGCTTGCCCTGTGGCCCTGGTAACGTTAAAGGCATGGAGAGGTCACGATGGATTCCCATCTCTTACTTGACCTGTCATCATAAGATGAAATCCTGGTTAAGAGTCGACAGAGATTGCGTGTAACAAAAATTTGTAAAGTAGTGATGAGATGCATCTTGCGAAGTGTGAGGATGTAAAGGTCGAAAGTTTGGTAGTTTAAAGTCATGGCAGACCGCCAAGGCACAAGTGTAGAGCTGTCATAGGTGTAAGATTGTTAACATAAAGTGTGAAGCTGTGTAAGTGTCAATATGTAAATGCTGATTTGCTAGTTTAGTGTCATTTCGGACTGCCAAACTGTAACATGCAAAATCTTAATATGCAAAATAATGGTACACGAAACGAGAAATTGCGAGTATGAGAAATGCCAAATTGTCAATGTGAAAATACAAATTACCGACATGAAAATGCGAAACTGCTAAAATTGTGACACCGCCAATGTGGAAGAAGATGCGAAAACTGCCCATGTAAGCATGTGGTGTTGTTAGTTTAATGTCATTGCAAACCGCTATGGGTGCAACTATGCTAGAGTTACTAGTTTTAAGGTCTTTTCGGACCGGTTGTATTGTGATTTCCGGGATTACTAGTTTAAGGTCTTTTTAGACCCTTAATCGAAAACAAATATATTTTTTTGTTTTCAAGAGAGCAAACAGTTGGCTTGAAGTGTATCAAGGCTTTAATGCTAATAGTGCTGCGATGTCGTGGCAAGCATGCCACGCTGTACAACACGCTCTACATCAATCGGAGGGAGACAGAGGTAGGTTTCCTCATCTTGTCATTATGACCATAAATAGGAGTTAAACCCTAGAAATTGGTCCATTTTCACCGTAAGAGCGTAGAGCCCTAATCGGAGCACAAGGCAATTTCGGAGTACAAAGCAATTGTGTTAATCGACTAGTAAGGCGAGTTTTTACAGCGAAAGGTGTGAATCTACGAGCAAGACAATGGCTCCTATGACTCATCTGGCACTTGCAAAGGTTGAGAAGGTGAAGGAGACCTTGGGGCATGTGTCACAAGTGCGCATCATAGCACAGAAGAGGACACCATTGACCCAGTAAGTTACCATGTCTCCCTTGGTTTTTTGTGCTTTCTGTTGCTCTCTGCTCTTATTTTACATCCTATTTTTTTGCGTTCAATCTTGGCTACCTGTCTTTTCCGTGGTTGCATCATTTTAGCCTCTGCATCGTCGCTATCGCCATTTTGGTTGTGGCGAATGCATAAACATTATGGTGTGGTTGCATGCAAGGCCACTGAAACCGCTACCGCCGTGGTTGTCATAACCGCGGGGGCTGGAGCAGTTTAAGTTGTTCAACCCTCGCATGCCGTAACAAAAAACCCTTGGGAGGGCTAGGCCATGTGTCATATGGCAACGTGACATGTGTTTTATCAGGGAATGTTGTCAACTATTTTGTTGCTACACTAAGCATTTTCGCATGTTCTTGCTACGCTAGGCTTTCATGCCCTTGCTAGGCTATGTGTGGGCAGAGGGTTATGCTACGCTACATAAATGGACTACTAGACATTGATACATTATGCATGTATTTCCTTTAAGTATGATGCTAAGATTCGCCTATTGTGTCATGTAGGGCGGGGCTGAGGTCCAGGCTGATCGTTTTGGAAGTTAAAGAGGTCTTGTGCCATGTGAGCAGACCTGTGGCCAACGTCCCTTCTCCCTAGATACGTATGGAAGAGCAAGCGGTCTGGTTCAGAGATGGGGCATGGGACTTCTTGCAATTCCTTCTCTACCACTTTAGTATGATCATTTGGTCCTCCCTAGAGGAGGTGGAGGCATCTGGCATAATAGAAGCCATGCTGCTTAGAACAAGTCGGGGCATTCTGAGGTTTTTTACCGATGGGGCAATCGAGTAGGCAAGGAGAGGTATCCAGCTAGCGCTCAATAGGGTTAAGGTGCTTATCCTGGATCTGGGACATGCCTGAATACAACTACTACCACAAGTACAATACATTGTTCCTTGCACGTCACATGGCGACGTGCTTCCAGAACCCACAGGGGACTATCTATTTTGCTAGTGGGTAAGTTTCGCAGCCTCACTCTGCTGTGTTGTGCAATGCGAGCCATATTGGCCGAATGCTAACAGTGTATATTTGTCACCAGTTTCTTCATCAATGATGAAGGGGTTCATGACCAACCGAGTCTACTGGATACAACACAGCTAGCCCTGCGGCATTTCTCTTCTGCTAAGAACTTGTAGGCCGGTGTGATTGGTCAGTGTGGGGGAGAATACCACACCTACCCAAGCATGTTTTATGTTTCCTACCACTAGTGTAGGGAGAAGGGTTGGCTACATGAGGAGTGGGAAGAGCCATTCAAGAAGGTCACAGTTGAAGAAGATATGGTTGAACTCCTATTGTTCCCATTATCGTATAGGCCCAGTGGGTCAAATAGTAAGCATCGTATGCTCAAGTGTTTTTGCGATCCTTGTATTTCCTATGTCGTTATGCTAAGCATGTTTTGTGAAAATTGTTATAGGGATGAAGAATCCCTAGGAGGTGACGCTGGTAACCACCGAGATGCAGGGGGAAAACATCTATTTCAAATATGGTGAAATAGATGAGAGCCAGTGCTAGGTAGACGATGGGGCCTTGGACTCCTTAGTTGAGAACATCCAAAGAGTAGGGCTTATGGATCTATTCATGGCCCTGAATCCAAGAATTCTTACCGTTGTGATGCTTTCCCTGGTCGACTCCTTCTCTAAGTTGGTGGGTTGTTTCTACACGTGCGTACGGGACATGCGAGTGGTCATTGAAATCAATGACCAGTTGTTTAAGGACTTGTTTGGTGTTCCGACTGATGGCGTCCCCATAGGGTTGAGGCGCAAGCAAGAGTTGATCTTTCAAAAGGAGAATATCCAGGAGTGGTTGAGGCTCACTAAGGAGCTAAAGGGGTTCCCCATGGATAAGCTTAAGGATGGCCCTACGATGAAGATTTACCTGGTCTTTCATGCCTGCGCATTCCCCCAACTGCTCACCCAAGGGAAGGTCCTGAGGCTCGAGCAGGCCTAGATGATGCAGGAGGTTATGGAAGAGGAGGTCCATTACAACTGGGCCAATTTCCTATGTAAAGGCTTGTAAGCTGAGATCTTGGAACTCCGTGAAGAAACGGAGTCCCACTCTAACATACACTACACCTTCTACATAGGCTGTCTGTAGCACTTCACGGAGTTCCTGGTTGTTTGAGAGGGTGGAGTCTGGGTTACGTGAAATTATGACCAAATTCCCAAGCCATGGATTCGACAGATCTTCTGGACCACACGAGCCCAAGATCCCCCAGAAATAATCGAGGAGTCGTTGTTTGTAACGACCAAGGACGGGTGGCTCGCAGCGTTCATGGCTAGGAGAACGTGGGAGAGACGCCTCCCATTATAACCAGTAGCGTGACGCAAGGGGAATGTCTCATAGCTGAGACTATGCCCAAGGAGTTGCAAAGGAAGAGGCCTCCCCCAGCAAAGGAAACCCTTCGCTTGGAGGAAGAGGAGGGACGAAGACTGTGGCTTAAGCTACAGAGGATGCAAACCCCCATTGGTAAATGCTTTGGTGTAATGTGTACTTTGTTATTATTTGCTATGTTATGTTGCGCTAGGCGATGTAGCGTAGCGTAGCATCTGTTTTGAGCTAACTTTTTTTGGATCAACGCAAACATGCTTCGATGCTAACAGAGGAAGAGGAAGAAGAAGAAGGCAATGAAGAAGTGTCAACCCTTAGGACAAGGGCGACAAATGAGGATACGGAGGCCCCAGGCTCAAAGGAAAGGACGCTAATCAGAAATAAGGGAGCTCCTGCTTCTAGGGCAAGGGCTCTTATCATTAGGGAGCCTCTTATTAATGAAGAGGTACCTCCCTTGAATAAAAAAGATGTTGGTCTCCTGAAAGGAAAGGCACCAGCGCATGAGGATGGGGCTTGTATGGACTTGGTAGGGCCCTCCACCAAGGCTACCACCATCATCTTGCATTATCAAGAAGAAAGACCATAACAGAACGTTGGTGAGTTCAGTGATACGTTTGCCTTATCGTAGTCCATTTTGGCTACTACTGATATGCTTAATCATGTAACAGGTGCTACTACTGATGCCGCAGGATCCCCTTCAATTCGTGTAGAGAAATGGGCCGAGATCCCTGACATGTTTATGTTTGTGCAGGGACTTATCAATGACATGATCAAACATCTTCAATAGGCGGACCCTAATGCAGGTAAGTAGTGGTATTAAGTGCTCTTGTGTTGTTACGCTAAAAAATTTGGAGTTCGTTGATTTTTCTATGCTAACGCGATTGCTATGATTTCTATGTAGAGGCAGCCTCTCAACTTAAATGGGACCCGACATGACCTATGAAGGTTGGCACCATGCCCACACTCTCACCTGACATGACCGAGGTGTCTCATCGCACGTTCGACGAGGCTTACAAGTGCATCTTACACTCAGCACGCTCCCTGTGGGAGTATAAGCACATCAATGAGGACCTATGGAAACGGGTCCAAAGGGCTGAGCAAAGAGAGGCTGATCTGGTCGTTGAGGTGAAGGATCTCAGGTCGAGGAATGAGTTCCTCATAAACCGTGATCCTAGTGCTGAGGACTGGCACAAGGTTGTAGACGACTATGCCAGATTTTGGACTGTCGTGCGTCAGAACGTTGAATCCATGCGCGAGATAGTCGAATAGCAAATGTAGATGGACTTGCTAACCTAGAAGTGTCAAGACATGAAAGATATCAGTGCCAAGGTTTTTGAATGGGGGAAGACCCAGAGAGACCACAAACATATGTACAAGCTGAAGAATGAGACCCATCGAAAACTATACAAAGATGATACTGTGGAGGTATTCATATATGAAGCATTCGTGAATGCCATAGACACTTCTGAGACCTATGCTAAGTTCAAAGAGCAGGTGAAGGTTATAGAATCTCCTGGCTTGAAAGTGGACCTTCCTACAGGAGAGACCGCAACCACTACCCTTTCCCCGAGACCCCTAGAATGGACGACCGCGGAAAGGGAGAGAGCCGCTATTGTGAATGCTGAGCTTAGCGACAGGCGTTGGATGGACATCATGATAGAGGAGATCAGACTCGGTCTACACCAAATACCTTTTGAGATCGATGCAGACCCTTCTCAAGTTAGTCACTTTACTTTGTAGAGGCTCATGCTATGTTATAGTTTGTGTTTTGGTGTCCTAATTGACTACTCCATTCCTGCGATATAGGCTCCAGATGAGGGTGCAAGGCCCATAGAGGGAGGGAATGACAAACCGGTGGAAGGCAACGTAGGGGAGGACGATGCATCAGCAAATGAAGCGAAGGCAAACGGTGAAGGCGATGCAAGCAGAGACAACCCATGATAGCATGGGATTTTCCTTTTGAAATGTTTAAAATTTTGAAATATTGAAATTTTGTAAACATTGTTAACAGGCGAAAGTTTTGAACAAAATGAGAAACTTTAGAAGAGAAATTGACTTTGCATTAACTTGTGTATCATGTAAAGTTTTCATGCTCTTATATGCTAGTTTTAGGCTATTTCAAGCCATTGCTAGTTTTAGGCCATTTTGGGCCATTGCTTAACATGCCAAGTAGATTATATGTTAACAAAGCGAAAAGCAACAATGCTTGTAACAATGTTGCCCTGACGTTGTCTGACACCTCGAGGAATTCACAAAGATCCAATGGATCTGGGGCGAAAGACCTAGGGAATATGCCTCAAGCAAGCAAGCATCTCACAAGTGAGTGCAAGCAGAAGCACAGCTTCTTAACGTACACGACAACGCACCTCATGGAGGGTAACCAACTCCAAAACGAGGACCAAGCAAACAAGCACACACACAACCTTGTAGAAAACATTGGTGGGAGGGGAGACGATGCACCTACAAGGGGAGGTGCCTCACCCCCAGATCCCTCATGATCTGGTACAAGGTGTGGCCTGGCACTACACCAAAACTATCCAGTCTTGGCTGCCTACATATCTACGACCAACGTAGAATCAGGGCCATGTAGTTCTCCATGGAGAAGAGGGGGAAGGAAGAGGACTTAGAGAAGAGAGTTGCAATAGGAGGGTGTCCTATTGCTAGCTTGGTACCACCAAGCCAGGGTGGGTTTTCTAACAATTGAGAGTCACCTGAAGGTGCCTCAACATGTTCCATGGCCCCCGAACCATGGGGAGAGCCCAAGAGAACCACAACTCTAGGACATCTCTCACAATCCTCCCCCACACAAAGAAGCGACATCCTCGGAGTGGAGCCTAGGATAGCTTCAAGTGTACACTTCTAAATGGGTTTGGAACTCCATCAACTCCGAGGATCCATCAACTCCTTAGATGCCAGGCTTGAAGGAAGGTATCAACCTCAACACCTGATACGTCCTTCCATCCAATTCCTTGCATGAAAGGCAAGGGAAATTGGAGGAAGCCCAAAGACTTCCCTTCTCTATACAAGCAAGAGAGTCCAATCCAAAGGACCAACGTCTCTAAGGTGTCCCCTAGATCCATCCGTTCTAAGGGTCTAGAGACATATCTTCTTACGTAAACCCATACTTATGCAAGAAGACAGCTCCTCTTCCACAAGTCCCGCCGAGTTCCTTTGTGAATGGCATCTTAGCACCCATTGATTTTTTTTTTGAGGGCTCACCAGGGCCACTACCCATGGTGACGGAGTTGGGAACATCACACCGAGAGGGAGGACATGCTCCAAAGAGCCATATCTCCGCAAGCAACTCATGCTTGCCAGAACTCCATGTTCTGCTACTCACATCGAGACCCATGGGGTCTCACTAGTGCAACCATCTAATCACTGATTCCACGTGTGTTGGTACCATGTGCATTCTCTTTTTCTTATCATGTTTATTCAAGCTGGTATGAAGGGAGTCAATAATGTTCTCCCTTACAAACAAGGTACAAGAGCATATCTTTTGAGCTTGACCTTGACATCTGCAGATACCAGCACCGCATGCCTCAATTCATCATTCATCATTCCATAGTATTCCAATGAGAGAGAAGATCCAAAAATCTGTTCGGAAACTTCTCCAAGAAGCTAACATACAACAAGCCCCAACTATCATCAACACCTCTTGTGATTGTCCAACATCAAGAATGCCTACTCAAATGTTAGAACAAGGGAGGGTCAATTGGGCAGCCAACCCCATGACAATCCTCCATCACCTGTCTCATATCATCCATAAGCACATCATCAAATGCAAACATAATATCCCATTCATGGGGAAGGATCACCCACATTTTCCACATGCAAGTCATCCATCAACTTCAAGTTATGGGACAAGCACCATTTTCTGAACACAAGGTCTAGGAACAAATATAGAGTCACCTTAAAGAGTAACTAGATCATGAATTCTTTGAGGAACATCAACATTCTCAAAATTTTCATTTCCCCACTATATCAAGAACGACTGCCAGCCTCACGTTCAACACCTTTCAGTAGATTTTGTACTTGCAGGAAGGATCCTCTTTGAAAGGTTTCTTCCATAGGTAAGTATAGCAGCCCAGCTACACCTTACCCATCATACACACCCAAGTAGTCAATATAGCCAATAGAACCACATCGTGAAACTGTCACCAGCTGAGGAAAGACATGGGTTCATAAGTCTTACCCAATTTCAATTTTCCCCTTGAGAATAACTCGAGATACCAAGTAGTTCATCCCTTGAAATTTTATCAAGAGGGATTTCTGTTTCATCTTGGGAGATCTGGGTTTTGTTTCATACATCCCAATCAGGCCCATTTACATCAATTTTTGGTGGACAAGGTTGCACCACTACCTATTATCATTCAACCCAAACAATAGACATGAGTCAGCAACAACATCTTGCCCATAGGAGGACCAAGTCCTCAAGATAGTTTTACATGGAATGGGCTTTCATCAACATCATTTACAACTCAAAAACAAAATGATTCATCCCCGATGGGTTTACAATAAGGATGGTCTACCAGAGAACCCCAACAAGAAAGTTCCTTTGAAGCCCCCAAAACTGAGTACACAATATCATGCCTTGCTTACACGAAGAGCAATATGTATCTTTAATTTACATCAACAAGACAACTCACAAAGGAGGTTTCATGAATTTCACTAGGGTAACAACATTCTTTCTCTGAGAACAAGCCCCACGAGTTCACGAACATGGGACCATAGCTAGGAACAACTTCCAAACATCAACTGCTTATAGGAGACAACCATCTCAATACCACCTGCCTTATTATTTCAGGAACTAAAGAGGGCATCCATTGAGATTAAGAATGATCCCTCATAAAATTAAGGATTCACCAAGTAATATCATGGTTAACTCTGCTATCCCACCAAGGAGGTGAGAACACCAACATGACTTAACATCACACCAGAGACATAGGATAATACATCAGCGAGGGACTGTGTAATACATCAGTGTACATAAGGGACAGAGTACATGGGAAAATTCAGCAAGACACCATAGCCTATTAGGTACAACGAGTCCCATATCATGGAATCACACCATAGACCACGAAGGCACCAATCAATCCCAATCTATGAGAGCGCATCATAGCTCTTCAAAGCACCAAAAGCAATTTGTCATGAGAGCCCACCATCATGCACAAATCATTAGAAGCCCCCAATCATGAGAGCATTGACTCAAGTGTTTTGAGCACATTCAAGCCCACCAAGCAAGGCCACCAAGAGAAATCACAATTTCTGTATTTGTAACATCGTTTATTTACGGATGGACCACCATCCCAATGTTTGTACAACTGCTCCATGATTGCTTCCAACATGGAAGAGCAAGTCTAGGTGCCAATACCCAGAACTCGACTCAAATCCACCGTTAGACATCGCATTGATTTTAATTTCAGTCACCATTGATCATCTGTGGACAAGATCTTTGCCAGTCCAGGAACACAAGAGAATGTGTTCCCAAGATTTGTCCAGTCTCAAGGACGTTCACCAAGTACACACCATCCAGGCATGCCAACGTCACCAAGAACACATGGCACCCGTTCACGAGCATAATGGGTAAGGACATGCCCTGGCCTGTTTGTTACAACACTATATCCAACTGAAGCATCTCTCATGAGGTTTTCAACAGAATTATACATCAAGGCACAAAGGCCATTTACAACATATAGCAAGGGTGCTTCAAAACAAGCACCAGGGAAAACACCATACATCAAGCTTGACCTTGTCACAGCGTGTGGCATAGGCCTACAACCAAGAGACAACTGAGTCACATAGGCAATACATCCAGCACTTTTGAGTGCATACAATCGAATTCAGAATATCATAAGGATACATTTCACACACCCAAGGATAGGATTACATTCATATATGGGAACATACATGGTATTTAGGAATGCTACCCAAGCCTAAAAGGCTATAGGACAACTACCTAAGCCCTTCCTAGGCTAAAGGATTTAGGCCACCAAGAGCATACCATGAAGAACCATGTTTTTTTAAGAAAAAACTATCTCTGTCACGAAGCATAAAAGATCATCTGTCATTGTACCACTGTCTCAAAAGATACATGGTCTACCGTCACACTGAACCCACTGCACGGATAACCTCGAACAAAAACGATTCAAGACACGAACGCAACGATCAAATAAAAAAACATGCCAACTAAGTATCCACCATCCTGCCATAGTGGGACCTCATAGCATTGGCCACTCTTGGGCCATCACTATCCATCATGGCCAAGGATACCATTTCATGCCATCTACTAGCCTAATATCTATAGGGTCTAGGACATATCACCATCCTCTATTAGTGCTCTCCCCACACTGAGAGGAAAACAAATCATAATGTACCTTCTAATCCATCACAGCCAAGGTACTGATAAATCCGCAACCCAATGTTGGGATTCTGAGAACAAATAATCAGTTCATGAAGGTCTCAAGAGCACATATCTTCCCCATAGACATAGTGCTCATAGAATCAATTGAGGTCACCACTGGCTGCATCTTTGTACATGTGCTACCTGCAAACACTGAGACACAAGCTCAGAAATATAGAAGTTAGCAGGAACACGATTAGCACATCAGCCTCATACACAACCATCAAGCATGATCATATAACAAGGTCATATCACTCCTGCACATCATAAAAATCAAGACCTCAACAACATGCATAGAGCTTAATCATGCAAAAAATTGATGGATAAATTACATCCCCACTCGAACAAACAATTTCATCATGAGGCATACCAAGAGAGAGATAGCACACTCTCAAAATTTCAAGATTCATCCACAACAATCATTCCCTACAACTAACACTGGCCTCAACTAGGACTAAAATCTCAACACAATCGTATGAGTCATGGGCAATAGACAATCATCATCTCAACCCAAAAATAAGGTGGAAGACCAAGGTCTATCCAACAACAAGCCTGCATCAAACCAATTTTCGCAACAATGCACCACAATCAGCAACATCACGAAGGATACATTCACAAGAAGACTCTCATCAAAAGAGGTGCAGTCTCAAAAAGAACCAAAAATAGGATGACCCACACTAGTAGTCTTCAAATCAAAGTGACTAAGAAATGTCACCAATCAAAGTAGTGATGCCACGAGCCCAAGGGCAACACCACCAACTCAACAAAGGAGCACAACTCGCAAGGATCAACATTAAGGGCAATCATGCCTCATGCACAAGTTGTCAAATAAGACAACAACCATTTGGCTTTAGGATGGCACAAACAACCACCGCATCCTCAACGTTCCCAACAATAAGTCATCATACTGCGTAAAACTTTAAGCCTTGCATTAAAAATGATAGAAACAACCAAGATAACACGCATGCAGAGTTTGAAAGCGCAACCAAGAAGACACGCATACACAAATAGACCAACATACAATCGCAATCACGAATGTACGAAGTTTACCGGCAATGGTCTTAGTCCACCCAGAACAAGGCTCACCAAGAGCACATGTCTGAAGGACCTCCATCATGAGGTACCTGGGAACCATCTTGTTCCAATTTGTATTTTCCCATACTCACTATATCTAGGGTCAGTGGGAGTGCAAAGGATATCATATCCTGGATGATTCAACAAATTCCATCTCAAAACATGTCATTTGGATGGAAATCGAAGCAGACACTAGGTCCGATTCATCCCAGATGAATCATTGGAGACCTGAGATGTGAGCTCCTTGAGCAACAAAATTCCTAAGTTACCACTAGAACTTCTCTCAACCATATACCACATACAATCATAACTAGTCCAACCACAAGTAAACAAGTGGAGGACATCACCATAACGCCATCTTTTATATCCTCACAGAGAGCAACATACATCAGTTGCTCACAATTTTTCATCTGTCCCCTCATGAAGAGAAGAGAACATTGCCATCAGGCAACTCTTCAAAATTACATAAGGATATTATCCTAGATCACCTATGTATCAATCCGAAGGGACCATTAACCAAACAAGCTCAATGGAGTAACACAACCAAAGAGCACAACCATATCCCAACACAATTTTAAAACGCTCTAATACCATCTATAACAACATTGCCCTAACATTATCTGGCACCCTGAGCAATTCACAAAGATCCAATGGATCTGGGGCAGAAGGCCTAGGGAATACGCCTCAAGCAAGCAAGCATCTCACAAGTGAGTGCAAGCAGAAGCATAGCTTCTTAACATACACGACAACGCACCTCATGGAGGGTAACCAACTCCAAAACGAGGACCAAGCAAACAAGCACACACACAACCTTGTAGACAACATCGGTGGGAGGGGAGATAATGCACCTACAAGGGGAGGTGCCTCACCCCCAGATCCCTCACAATCTGGTACAAGGTGTGGCCTGGCACCGCACCAAAACTATCTAGTCTTGGCTACCTACATATCTATGACCAGTGTAGAATCAGGGCCATGTAGTTCTCCATGGAGAAGAGGGGGAAGGAAGAGGACTTAGAGAAGAGAGTTGCAATAGGAGGGTGTCCTATATCTAGCTTGGTACCACCAAGCCGGGGTGGGTTTTCTAACACTTGAGAGTCACCCGAAGGCGCCTGAACGCGTTCCATGGCCCCCGAACCATGGGGAGAGCCCAAGAGAACCACCACTCTGGGACATCTCTCACAATGCTAGTTTTAGGCCATTTCGGGCCATTGCCGAAACAGATAGTACGTTATCAAAGTAGAAAAAAGCGATGATGTTAGTTTTAGGCCATTTCAGGCTGTAGCATAGCATGTCAAAAGGATGGCATGTTAACCAAGCATAAAAGCAATGAATGTACAAGGGATGTCAACTGGGTAGGAAGCAGTAGGGTTGCTACGCTATGCGTAGCTGCCTCTTGACCCGTCATGGATTGATCGGAACGTAAGACCGAGGTGTTTCACCAGGGTCCTCGTTCACATCACTATCCCCTGCTTGGAAGGGTAGCTCAACCCATGCATTTTTGGTTTGGAGGTCAACTTGTTGGGCCGATTCTCCCGTTGGATGGTTGATGTATGCGTGAGAAAATGCTTCGTTCTCATAGGTTGTGACCTCTGAGCCTTGCTCCATGTCTACGTTGCTAATTACTTACATTGCTAGTTTGTCACCATGGATCATCACCTCCCTACCTGCATATGGTAAGTGGATTTTTTGGTGTATGGACAAGGAGACAACCCTAAGTTGCACTAACCATGATCTTCCCAAGATCGGGTTAAACGCAGGCATTTCCTCGACCATGATGAACGTTGCGTCTGTGGGGAACTGGTCCCCTGCTACGAACTTTATGTGAACTATGCCCTTCACTAGGACGCGTGCCCCATTGAAGGACCTCAGACATGATGTTATTGTGGGCTTGATCTAGTCAACCAATCCCAACTTGTCTACAATAGGGAAGCGAATAACGTTTTTGGCAACCCCATCATTAACGTGTACCCTTCAGACCAAGTGCTAGCCGATCCAAATTGTGATGAAGAGAGGTGCCGTAGTTACCTGACCCCCTTCGGGATCTTCCCTAATGGCATCGTTACAGAAAGTCAACTGAGGTGTCACGGACTCCATGGGTACAGTGCGAAGCATGACCAAATGGATTGCTTCCTCTTCCACTGGCATGTTCTCATCGACCGGGATCACCATTAACATATGAATTAGAGCCTCACGGTGGGGTATAGATGTGATGATTAGGTCGTACAAGCTCAGTGTAGCGTTTTTCTACTTTAGAGCTTGCTTGACCTAGGTGAGGGCATCCAAAAGGTCTTGGATGCCCCCTTGTTTGACATTTTCCTTCTCTTCGATTCGTCCCAGAAGACGAATCTCCCAAGGAGAGGTGACCTCAAATCTGGGTTCAGATCCTTGTCAACAGGGTGATGCAAGCTACGTAGTCATGTCGACCTTCATCTTTGATGTCAAAGGTATAGATGCAAGGGACAAAGACGTAGACTTGGGGGTACCTTTGATGGTACTTCCCTTTGATGTCTCGTCCACAAAGTGATCTTCTCGCCTTGCAGGGCGAGGAGGTTGTTTAGCTTTGTTGCGTGAGGTAGGGGCCATCGAAGGCATCGGCCCCCTGATGAAGAACGGAGCTAGAGGTGTTAATGGACAGGATCACATGGCCCCACCGATAGGTGATGTGAAGGTGGATGCCCATGGTGGGACTTTCAGGATGAACAGCTGCTGCGAGCTTGGACCAACCATTGGTGGTGCTGGTGCACTACGTTGAGACACACGGATCACAAATGGTTGTCGGGGGGCCTAGGATCACTGTCAATGTTGATATCATTGATGACATAATCAGCATTGTTGGCATTGAGGGGATCTGTGTAGACATACATAGATTGGTTTTCAGGGCGTACTGGGTTGCTTTTGTCCGGCACCAGTTTTCCCTGGTCGATTAATCTTTGGATGTCATCTTGCAACGATAGACAATAATCCGTGTTGTGACCACATTATTGGTGGTAGTCACAAAACCTATCTAGCCTGAAACCCCTAGGAACTGGAGGCTCATTGGGAAGGGCCAAAGAGGGGTTCCTAAGGAGCTGGTAGTAGCGTTGATGTCTTACGTTTGCCTCTTCCGACATCTGCTTGTCTTGGATATATCCCGCTGCCAACAGTTGCTTCAGGAGTTCTGAAGGCTTGAGAGGGAGTGGAGTGTACTTTGAGCGGTCTTTGCACTCAAAGTTGGGTTTCGGTTGTGCAGATGTCTAGGGCAGAGGCGTAGCAGGTTACGGCACGTGGCCCTGTTTGGGTGCGGGGTTAGCCACAGGTATGGCTGATTTCTGGGTATTCTTGCTAGTGTTGTTGTTAGGTTTGGGCTTGACCTTGGTTTCCACAGTGGCTACTGTGGTTGTAGGAGCCTTACCCTTATCCTTCTTTGCAAAGGTGTTTTTGTAAGCGATGTAGGCTGGGTCTTTGCTTGCTTCGGTCATGTCCTGTATGCTCTTAGTTTGAGCGAAAGCCTGACTAAGAGAGAAAGGAGCGAGGTAGTATAGTTTGGACTTGATGAAGTCATTCACCGCACCCTTGAAGATGACCAACAAGTGGGCCTCCGCAATAGGTTCGCATATTTTATTAAGGGTTACATTCCAACGTTGAATGAATTTTTGAACTAGTTCTAGCGTGTCTTGCTTCACGCTCATCAACTAATCTAGCGTGGTTTCTGGCTTCAAGTTGTACTTGAAGCGTTTAACGAACTAGGTCAGGAGTTCTTCCAAAGTTGAAATAGATGAACGTGGCAATGCACGGTACCAATCTAAGGCTTTCCCGGCTAGGGACATAGTGAAGACGTGAATGATTGTGTATGGCCATTGTTGCAATAGCAAAGATTCAAACCTGAAGGTAACAAGGTGCACGTTGGAATCTCCCTCTCCATCGTACTTCGTGAAATGCAGGAGAGACATCCCTGGAGGTAATGTCAACGTAGGGATTACAAGGCTGACGGGGTCGTCCTGGTAGAAGTCCATGACCTGTACCATGTCAAACCCCACAGCTTTGAGGTGTTTTATTTTCTTGGTGAGCATTTGGATAAGTTGGAACACTTGATCCAAACCCTGTGTCGTTGTAGACAGTTGGGGAACTGCCGAAGTAGCCCCTACTTGTGGCGTGGCAAGGGTAGTGACTTGACCCATCGGTGGTGCTGTTGGGACCACTCCTGGTAATGGTGCTACTTGCACTATCCACCACCTGGTAGGTGGTGCTATTGGAGCAGCAACCACGGGTTGAGTTGTCGGATAGACCGTTTGAGTCACCGGTGGAACAGACCATGGCCCTGTGTTAGGATATATCATCGGCGGGGTTTGGTAGGTCTAAGGGCGAACATAGTGAGACATCTACGATGATTGTAGAATAGGCGAACAAGCAAATGGGATCCACCACGTGGATGGGCCTAGGCTCGCCACTACGAGTGGAATAGACACGAGCATAGGAATTGACATGGAAGTAATCTGTGATTGCGAAGCAGGTAAAGTGTTGACATGCGACAGGGTAGCCGTGGTTGGCATGTTATGTGCTACAGAGATGTGCTGATGAATAGTTTTCAGAGGCATAGTTGCTGGAAAAGAAACAGGGGAATAAGGACGAGGATATGCCAGGAATGTGGCATGGCTACCCATTGCAGTCACAGTTGTAGGCTGCGGCAGTGTGGGCGTGATGGTGAAGGGAGCAATGATAGACAACAGGTTGGCCTAGAAGGACTGGTTGGAGGGACAGGAACGGGGTTGCTTCACCACCCTCATCATATTGGAAATCGAGTTCCTCCTGTTCTTCTTGAAAGGTATCGTCCTTGTTGGACGCTATGTCTTGTTGCTCCCTAAGCCGAGCTAGCCAGATCAGCTGGTCCAGCAACCTCTAGTTTGTCTATTTCAAAGGCATGGAAACACTGGGGGTGGGAACAAACTCCTTCCAGTCGCAGTACGCGAACTCGAAGCTGCATTTGCTTTCAAGCTCGTGTACATCCAAAGGCAAGTTTACCTAAACCTTTTCACAAAGGAAGTTGTAATGCTCGTGTTGCTGGGCTAATCCCTCAGGTCCTCGATTTTGGATCCTGAGGGATCGACGTGTTTCCAGCATTGGGTTCAGTGGTTGTTCGACACCAGTGGTTCCTTGAACCGTGATGGGCACCTCCACATTGAAGGTGTTAATAGCAATAGTTGAAAAAGCCATTGCTAAACAAGTAGTTATGCAGAAAAGCGCAAGAAATGCAAGAGGAACAAAAAGACTGAAAAGCTACAAAAAGCAAGCTTTACGTCTTGCAGGATTCCAGAGGAATCGTTGAGGTGACCAATCTGTACCACATAAAGCATAAACAACCATGAAAGGGTGTCATATTTATGCTAGTGAATGATGAGGTACAGAGCACGTGCAAGACTACCGTAAGACAAGAAGGCAAGTCAACTAGCAGTTGGAGGCTTTATGTCTTATAGGGTTCCCAAGGAATCGTCGATGTGACCGATCTACACCACACAATGCGTAAACAACCACAGATGGGTATCAAGTCTACGCTAATGCGTATCGGGGTGTAGAAGGCTTACAAGGCTATCGTAAGACAAGACAGCTAACCAGCGATCAAGAAGGCTTTGCGTCTCGCAGGATCCCTGAGGGACCGTCGAAGCGACCGCTGTGTACCACGCGAGATGGGGTACAGAACGCATGCAAGACAACCATAAGATGGGCAAGCTAACTAGCAATCAAGAAGGCTTCGCGTCTCACAAGATCCCTGAGGGACCATAGAAGCGACTGCTCTGTACCACGTGAGATGGGGTACAAAACGCATGCAAGACTACCATAAAATGAGCTAGTTAGCTGGTAATTGGAGGTCTTGTGTTCTGTAGGGCTCCCGAGGAACCGTCAAGGCGACCGATCTACACCGCACAAAGCGTAAAAAACTGCAAAGGGTGTCACATTTACGCTAATGCGTATTAGGGTGCAAAAGGCTCACAGAACTACCATGACATGTGGAAAATGCACCAAAAGGCCCTCCTTCTAGCACCAAAAAACTATAGTGACCAAAAATGTCGGTGGCTGGAAAACACTGAGGGGTCGGCGGGCACTACAGTCTCGACCCTGTACTCGTGAGAGGGCCGTGCTAGGTATGTGCGGATACGGGGCACCCTGAATGATCTGGTTGATCAAATAGGGACTTAATCGGTGTCTATATAGCCTTTCGCAACATATATTTTGAAACAATAATGAAAATGCGAAGTAATGCTTAGAAGTAAATAAAATAAAGACAGTGCAAAATGCAATAAAAAGTAAAAATGAAATAAAATGTAGTTAGAAAAATGCACCGCTCCGAAGCTACAAGTTTGCTCTGCTAGGGAGGATATAGTTGGTTGCACAGTGTGGCGGAGTGTAGAGATCCCAAGAGTAACTAGGACGTGTAGAGTGAAACAGGTTGTGTGCTTGGGCACAGACTTAGGTGTTGATAATGTAGGGATTCTACCAAGGTGATAGAAGAAGGGTGGAACAAAATGTCAGCTAAAAATGCTAACTATTTGCAGTGTCAAACAAAGAGCTTACAATGCTGCATGTTACAATGCAAGAGAGAGGAGAAGTTTTTGGAATTCAAAAAGTTCCCACCCCTTGAATGTTTTCTGCTTTGAAAAATGTGAACTCTTTTGCATGCTGTTTACCGAGGTATTTATAGGACTAAAGGGCACGCGAAAGGGGTGGTTTGGCTGTTACGCGCCCCCGAGCCCACATTGACTCGTTGGCACCACACGTGTCATGTATGAGCATTGGACCTGCAAGACCATTATAATGCAAACCTGCTATACCATAACTGTGACCTTGCCACGCTATAATTGCACCGTCAACATCTGGAGACATGTGCCAACGGTCCAATTAGGTGAAGTGCATTGATGTCGCACAACCACCTGCATGCCTTGCTAGGCTTTGTAGCATAGCATGCTTGGCATGGCATAGCACCTTGTCGTGCGTTCTGCTACATGTGTGTTGCATGCTTGCTACGCTATGCTACACTACATAGCGTAGCATAGCGTAGCAACTGGCGTTGGTCGCAAAAGCTTTGCCAATTTGCAAAATTTGCTTCTTGTGATGTAAGACTAGCGAACTTTGTTATTTTTTCCCTTTGAGCTGCCTTCTGTCTCTTCCATAGGATTGCTACACCTCGCTACGCCTTGTGGCTCAATGTAGCGTAGCAGCAGACATGGTCCGCCGCTTCCTGACGAAAAGGGACATTGTTGAAGGACTCAAGGTTAGGCACGGGAATCGGTTATATTGCTGTTGCCATGCTACGCTACACCTCATAGTGTACCATGGCACTTTGTTCCACAGTCACTTTCTGAAGCTTGCTACACTACATAGCAGGGTGTAGCGTAGCGTAGCAGACTTCGTGACTTAGAAAACTTTCCGAACTATTTCGTGCATCCAGAATGCTGCTACCAACTCTGTGCACCATTTCTGAGCAAGTTGTCAACTTGGCACACTACTTAGGTGGGTAGGCAGGATGATTTACAGAGCCTGTTTCCACCTAAAGCAGAAAATTTTCCAAACTGGCCGACCTGAACTTAGAGCGTTCTCCTCTTGAAGAACTATCATGGTGCTACACGGATTGCAAAGCCCGGTAAAGCGAGAATGACTTCGAATTTTTTGGTGGAATGGGGGATATCCCCCATAACTAAATGGCTAAGGATGGCAAGGATTAATAAATGGAAGTTGAGGATCCTTGCATGTTGGAAGTATTAGGGCTTGGCCATACTTACCCCATCGGGGTTCACACACTTGATTATAATAAGCATAGTGGGGCACTTTATACGATGTAGTTCCCGAATAACAAGTGGACCCACTATGATGTTTGGGACAGTTAGATGGTATGCAAGGATTGGGTTGTCACTTTCCATTCCTGTGTTCATTGGGTCGTATGATTGTTGGAGTGTGAGTTGTTGGCCCTGATGAAGTTACGTGAGGCATTGAGTTCAAAGGTAAGGGTGCACCACAGTGTGGGACTTGTGCTGAATTGGAGGATGCAGTGGCCTTGGAGTTGTGTTGTCCCTTCTTACGACCATGTTTAAAGAAAGGATGCTTTTGATGTTGAGGAGGCTTTTCACTGCTATTAGTAGTAGTAGCACAACTGTCAACCATGGGTTGTTGTTGGGGTGCAGACACCTTAGGAACAGTTGGTAGTGATGTAGAAGGAGGGAAAGGATGAGAATGTTGAAAGTTAGGAGGAATATATGGTGCACAATGTGGTGGTTTTGTTGGAGGCATGGGCTGATAGTATTGAGGAGAATGGTACTGTGGTGAGATAAAGTGTGTTGGCCCAGTTGGAGAAATAGGATGTTGAACGTGATAAGCATTTAGATTTGGATGATATGAAGGGTGTCTCCAATCTAGTGGTGGTCTCCCCCACAACTGGGATTCTTGCCACTGTGATCAAACACAGTATCTCTACACGAACTCTAGATGTAACGTATGTCCCCAATGCTCCTGTAAATGTGACAAGATTGGGCATTGGCCCTTGGGGTGATCATACACGTATATGTTACATTCGTATGTATGATTAGTAGTTGAGCTCTTATTTTCCTTATCCCTTCTTTTCGATTGTCTAATTTTTTGTCCTGCTTCTTGGGTTGTCAAAACTATATCTCCAATAATATCGATATATTCTCCACACTTTTTATACGTCCATTCCAACATCTTATTGATCTTTGCCTTGACTTCTTCTAATGATTGTTGTATTAGCAAAGATGATGTTTCCACCTTGAGATTGGTTGATTTCTCCTTTTTATGATCATGGACCCTTGTTAAGTTGAAATTTGGATCCCATTGATGTTGTTGAACACTCTCCCATTGAGCGATTTCTTCTTCTTCTTTTGCTACCCACTTAATAAGCTCCTGGACTTGATGGGTTCGTAGTTCATATAATTGACCTTGGGCATACATTCCTAAGGTCTCTCTTGTTTCATTACGTAGCCCATTAATGATATGGTACATTAGCCTTTCCTCAAAAAACCCATGGCCTAGACAGTTGTTTAACAGTGCATAATATCTTTCTAAGGCCATCTCCAAGGGTTCATGTTGTGCTTGTTTCCATCCTTGGATTTTTTTCCTCAAGGCTGGCACTCTTGCATAGGTTTGATATTTTTCGTTAAAGACTTCTACCATTGTTGACCAGCATCGTATTGAATTTGGTTTTAACGATCTATACCATACTTTTGCTTGGTCAACAGGTGTCATAGGAAAGAGCTTAAGTTTTTGCCACCTGTTATCAATGTTATTCCATGTGCAGGCATCTTAGAAGGCTTGTAAATGTTGATGTGGATCTAAGTCATAGCCTCCTAAGAATTTACGAAAGTTGTTTAAATCAAGCCTGGGTAGATGGATCTCTTTATGATGCTACAGCCTCTTGTATTTGTGTTAAGTTTGTAGTGGCCAGTGGGGGTTCATCATCATCGGGTAAGTTATGCTTTCGTGTGTTGGGATGACATTGCTTTTGTTCATGTTTATAAGAAATTCCCACTTCAGGTTGCATACTCCAATATTCATTGTCATATAGTTCGTTGGTTCTCCAATGAACTTCCTCACTAAGTGTGGCATTATCGTGTTCTTGTAGGAGAGGCATTATTGTGTGTGAATTTATGTGACTTTTTATAATTACTTCTTTCTAAGAGATATATCATTAAGTCCTATACAGTGACCTTGTATGATATAACTAATCTAGATAACTAGCACCATCCCTGGCAACGGTGCCTATGATGAGTGGCGAGGTACCCCCTACACTCAACCATAAAAATACGAGTGTTTTCATGTACGATCTGGTCAAACTCTACAGAAGAACTAGTTGTGGCACCTAGACAGTTATCCTTAGGTCACAGTTCAATGTCTTCCACCTAGACTAGTATTATAGTTGTCACGTATGGTTTAGTCTATGTGAGGTGTATGATGTGTTCCTAATTTAATGCTACTCCTGAGGTAATGGAAGATAATATTAACTAAGCTAAGCTAGGAGAGAAAAGGTAAAAGAATCTAATCTAGCCTAAGTGCGATGAGCATCCGTTCCTTGATTATCCGTACACATCTTGGACTTCGTGCATGAATACCACTGGGATTACCAAGTGCAGATCCTAGGTACGCTACTGGGTTACCAAGTAATCACACTAAAATGCTCGTAATCAAGTCGTACTCATTCCACGTTGCTAGGAGATAAGGGTGTGAGAGAGACTAATTAGGAAAGTAGTCATACTGGGTTACCAAGCGTTACACACGTGCTCGAAGTGGTCATATTGAATGCACTTAACTAGGAGAGTCAAGGGTTGAAAGAGATTAATTATCTAGGAAAGTATTTAAACATTTAACAATAATTAAGTCCTATTTAGCTTAGTCCATATGCTGCAAGGTTTATCAGAAAGTTCATCTTTATTGCCGTACACAAATGTGTGGTCAAGTACAATTTGCTCAAATAAAGATCCATTCACTTTGAGACTCCTACTGCGGGCACATGGAAATTATTCTAACTCTAGAATGGTAAAACTGCTATAGTTTGGCTAAGGGACTAACTCTAGATGATTGAACAAGGAAAAGCCACCTCTTATTTATAGACATGACAGTGGGCCATGATATCGCGTACATGATATCGTAGGGGCTGACGTGATATCACAATTCGTGATATCATGTACGTGATATCGTGGCTCATCATACCCCCATGACGAAATGAAAACTCATCCTGAAGTTCCTTACAAAATACTGGGAAGGTATGGGATTATTGACTTAAATGACACTAACGGTGAATGGGGTGACATGTGAATAGATCATCATTACAATACATGATAAATTAGCGTTCATGATAATAAGAGTGAATACTATACACATTTGACATCTAGCCTTATTTGGTAGCTGAGAGAGAAGAGAGAACAGAGAGAGAAAAGAAGAAGTCTGTTGCTACTGATGCCAAAATTGCACCTTTTGTTGTTCATCCATAAGCACATCATCAATCTTGTTCCTTGCATAACTACTTCAGCACCAATCCATTCCAAGTCTCTCCTCCAGATCCAATCTGTTGTTGTATGATTGCCATCTGCACACACAACACAGTCTGATATTAGTAAGGGTAAATGAATCACAATGTAGTTAATACCTTGCCTTAGTGTAAGGTTCATTAGCTGAGTTGTGATATGGCTAATGTGGATTTGAATATATAATACTAGTGGTTACCCAAGGTGTAGGGGTTAGGAGAAAATTGAACAAATTGGGCTAGGACCCCCATGACTGAGAGCGAACCTCCAGTAGCGAGAGAATGGAAAAAGATAAGGAATAAGAAAGATGGAGAAAAAGAAACAATGGCAATGTTGATAAAATGGATGTCAAAGATGAAAATGAACAAAATAAATGTTGATTGCAAAAATGTTTAGAGGAAATAAATTAACGAATGGACCAAATAGGAATGTCAGTGGGTCCTCCCCAAAGCAGGCTCATGCCCTTAATGCCCTGACAATCCCACATTCAAAGAGTCCGTAGGCTCTAGAAATGTCATTTGGAAACAAGAGTTAAATTCTTAACCACAAGAGTTTACCAAAAAGAAAACAATGCATCAACCAAAATATGGACTATTGATACAACTCGCAATGAGGTGAAAGATGGAGAAAGAATGATGGAAAGAAGAGAATGGAATGGAGTCTCAAGAACAAAGTGATGTACAGTCCCTTGTGTATTAATGATTAATGTGACTTAGTAGATCTCATTCCAAATCTAGCCTCAAACAATCCACATCCAGTGACTTTGCATTAATTCATTTGGCCAATCCATCCACTTGGAGTAATAAGAATGCTTTCACTAAAAAGTCACCACCATACCGATGAAACGAGAAAGGAGAAAGTAGGAAGTAAGAAGGGCCTTAGTTAGAGGGAACATGTTTATTTAGTTTCATAACCAGTGCTTGTAGCCCAGATGATTATTTCGTCTAAGGGGTGTGCTTTGAATTCTCACTATTTTTTTATATTTTTTTTGTGTGTTTTGCATGACAACCACACCATCCAAAGCCTTATTATTTTTATTAGCTCAACTTCTCGATAATGGAGCAATGTCAGAATGGTAAGGAAAACCCAAGAAGAAAACATCCAAACACCTAAGAGAATGGCCAACTAAAGTGCATCAAGTTCCCTTGACGTCACATCCTTTTCAATCCTTTAGTCCTTCCTTAGTTTGAGAAATACACAGTCACCAATTCATCGATATTTCTTATTGTTTAAGGAAGGGGATTGTACAGTTCCAAGGTAAGAGAGACCATAGAAATTCATGGATGCATGGATGATGTGGACTCATTACCTGTTATATCAAAAGAACCACACCTAAGTATCAACATCATCACTCAAAGGTAAAAATCAAACATTAGCAACCAATGGAATACAGTTCATACCATCATCAAGAACACTTATTAGGTGGCAAACTTAACAAAATAAGTAAACATGGAAAGAAATGAAAGAGTATAAACAATGTTGTAAAACAAAAACAAGAAAAGTTAAAGAAGTTTGTAAAAAAAATGTGTAAAACAAAAACTTAAAAAGGAACTGGGGGCCTTGATTAATCAGCATAGGTGGTCATCTCCCCCATGACTAAGTTGGAAGGGGGGGATCCAAAATAATGAGTGAGGTCATCTTTTCTCCAATGTGTTATGTGCATTGACCATTCTAGATTCATGATAAGGTTTGGTCTGTTGCACATCGACTAGTATTTTCCTATTGGAGAATTTATTTGAATTTTTTATGTTCCAACTTCCTCCAATTGATGTTTTCAGGTTAAGGGTTGGAAGTTGGCAACACTCTTGATTAGCTATCAACCACTGGGTGTCTGCTCATTGTGTGGTTGCTACATACAGGCATTTTTGTCTATTAATTTCTTGGGCACACCGGTTGCATGCAGGAAATGCTGAACATTCCTGTATGTAATCACTCCTTGTATCACTGTATATGATACATGGAACTGTCTTCTTCTCAATCTTCCCAAAAGTGTTTTCCTTAGATATTTCCAGGGAAAGATCACAGATTCCTAGGCATGCATTTATGGTACTGACCCATGCCCTTCCCATTATTATTGGGAAGTCCTCTTTGTCATTGTTTACTTATATCACTAAGAAATCAGCTAGGTATGACCACCCACACACAATGGTAATGATGTCCTCAACTAGTCCCAAGGGAATGGTGATGGACTGGTCAGCCTGCTCTAAGCAAATATTACTCTTCTTTAGTGGAGGTAGGTTCCAGGCTTTATACATTTCTTGCGATATCAAGTTGACTCGAGAACCTGAGTCTAGAAGAGCTTTACAAGGTTCATTCCCAACGACTTGGAGATAAATTAAAGGGCTTCTGGGATCAAAGAATTTCCTGGGAAGGTGGCCCTCCTTAATCTAGTCAGTGACGGTATGTGTTAACATAACCATGTGCGTTGAGCTATTTTTTTGATTTGAAGGGAGCTCCGAAGCCTTATTTGATGGAGGAGCATTCAGAGACTCCACCGCTTGTGGTTGTGAGAGCTTGGTTGGGCTGTTGGTTCTGAATAAGGGTCTTCTCTTTGTACAGTTGTTAGAATTAGCAGCGGGTTGAAGGTTTATAGCTCTTGTAGCATTGCATTGCTGTGGTTGAGTGGGGAGTTCCCCTTGCATTGCTAGAGCAGGTGGTAATGGAGCTATCGATGTGAGAGTTGCAAATGGATTTAGAGGATGGTATGTATGTGATGTATCTCTCCCAAGAGAAGGATTCCTGTAATATTCCCAAGCTTGGTAGTAACGTTGTGGTGTCACGTGACCAACAGAGTCACGTGGAGAGATTGGCTACTGCACGTAATAGCCATATGGATCCAGTTTCCGGTAAGGGTATTGTTACCTTGGCGGTGGCATCCCCCATGACTATGGGTATTTCCATTGTTGGTATTGCTCAATAGGTTGTGGCAGAGTTCCACTTGGATAATACGTTAAAGGTTGGTGGAACTACCTTGGGTTACCTTGGGGATAAGGTAACCATCGGGGTGTTTGCTATTTGTTAAGTCGTGGGTTGAGTGCATACACCCCAGACTCTTGTAAATGTGAGATTATTGGGCAACATCCCTTAGGATGGTCATATTGGCATATCTCAAATCCACTGTCATTGTCTGTATCTGAATCCACAACCTCTTCGGTGATAGCCATTTTACCCTTACCTTTGT
>MNCI01012796.1:223216-240535 GCA_015680685.1 Gnetum montanum
TCTGATAATCTCCCTTGGGCATATGTTCCAATGGTTCTCCTAGTTTCATGCCTAAGTCCATCTACGAGATGGTGTAGTTGATCCTACTGCAAGTAACCATGGCCTGGGCAACGATGTAACAGTGCATAGTATTGGCCCATGGTAGCATCCAAGGGTTCATGAGTTCCTTGCTTCCATCCTTGGATTTTCTTTCGCAGGTTGGACACCTACGAGTACATTTGATACTTATCGTTAAACAATTCTAGCATCATAATCCACCTTCGAATGAATTATGGTTCTAAGGACCGGTACCAGCTTTTTGCTTCTTTTACTAGTGTCCTTGGGAACTGAAACACCACAAAATTTTGGCCTAGCACTTTTAGACAAGAATCAAGCTAAGTCATGTTGCTACCCAACATGATTACAGCATGACCAAACTTGAGAGCCTCTAAAATGGCATGAAATGACATACAATGGAGTGAGCAATGGGGTAAGCAAGGTTCCCCCAAGGCCCACAGGTGACTACACCAACTTTTGGCATCCAGAATCAAAATTTTTGGGCTCAAAATGCTTGGTTTTGGCTAAGTATAAGTTGGCTACATTTTTAGACGCTGCTCAATGTAAGGCTCAACGTCACCAACTTTTGGAGCCCCAAAACTGAGCCAAAACAGGCTGAAATCAAGCACAGGGACCCCCCATGACCTTCACCAAGGTCCCCAGTAAGTCTCAACCTCCATAAAATCAAGATTTGGGCCTCAAATATGCCAGTTTGGCTTGGTGACGCTAGGGTTACTTTTCTTACGCTACTCAGCATAAGGCTCAGCGTCACCAATGTTTGGAGCCCCGAAACAAAGCCAAAACAACATCCAAATCAGCCCAAATTTGGCACACAGAATCCTCATGACCCATAGCATACAAATCTACTCTAAAACCTGGTCTCACAGGTCAGAAACAGGCTCAAAATGCACTATTTTTAGGTCATATGTTGTTAGTGACGCTGACACTGACGCTGACGCTGACGCTAACACTGACACTGATGCTGATGCTGATGCTGATGTTGACGCTGGCACTAGATGCTGACGCTAATGCCAAAATAGGCTGCGCACACATCAGAGCCAGATCCACACACGTTGGAGGCCTTGGCGGAGCAAAAACAGCACAGATCTGCAGATCCGAAGGCCAAACATCTAGATCCACTCTTGTACTTTAACATTCTTTGTACATTTTGCATGTTTTCAATGTATCAAGCTCTTACACTATGGATTACACACGTCAGTGTAAGAGATCTTGGTCATGCTGCATGTTGTACATTGTAACATTTCATGCATCCAGTCAACGCACACACCTATCACCCGATCTAAAGTTTTCTTACCCTACAGCCACTGATATTCTCCCAGATCCGAATCTCACGCCTAAAATTGTATAAATCTCCTATTNGATATTCTCCCAGATCCGAATCTCACACCTAAAATTGTATAAATCTCCTATTTTTCCACTAGATTGTGGCAGGGAAAAATCTGAATCTCACACACTTAAGAAATCTGGGCATCAATCTCACACACTGGGGCTGCATACAAACTTGGATGCCATACACCTGCAATCGAAAACTTGCATCTTCCCAACATCCGTTCTCATCCATCGAGGCTAAACATCTGTCTTGCAACCAATCCGCAACTGTGTTCTGACCGGTGCACATTTTAATTGTTTATCAATACAAACAATTTACATTATTGCCCAGATTTGTGCAGTTTACATTATTTTTTCTGTTCACATTTTTCTATTTTTGTTGTTTAAATGTTTTCATTTGTTTACGTTCAGTCCTTTTCTGCATTCGTTTATGTATAACCCAACGTGCTGCGATTACGTACGTTCAGGGAAGTCCTCGTTTGATCCGCGTGCAGACCATTCAAGGCACTCTACCTTCATTATTTTTCCAGCAGGCCCTTGGGCGAAGGTAAGGTCTTACTATTTCATTCGTAGATCTTTCAGTGTTTGTTCATTCCAGCCTCTCACCAATGATTTCGGACAATACAGTAAAATGGTGCTAGAAGGAGGGCCATTTTTCTCCTAGATCCACGTATTTCTATCTCAGATCTACCCTCTGTGACTACAGATCTGCACCCTGTGACTACAGATCTGCGCCCTGTCATTGCAGATTTGCATCCTGTGACTGCAGATCTATGCCCTATGACTGCAGATCTGCACCCTGTCACTGCAGATCTATGCCCTATCACTGTAGATCTGCATCCTGTGACTGTAGATCTATGCCCTGTGACTGAAGATCTATGTCCTATCACTGCAGATCTACATCCCGTTCCACCAGATCTATGCTCAAACATTGCAAATCTGCATTTTTCTTTCTCAAATCTGCGCCACATCCAGCATCCACACGCAGTTGTGATTGTCAGCATTCCTACACTGCCCCGTTCCCAGTGTTCAGGCATTGTTTCCTGCTCATAAATCCTATTATCTAGTCTAAACGCCGTTTCAGAAGTTTCCAGACACGTCCCTGCTTGAATCACAGTGTCCAACACTTAGTTTTCTTACCCAGACGTTGGTCAAGCTGACGTTTGGTCACGCTGACATTTGGTCACGCTGACGTTTGGTCACACTAACGTTTGGTCACACTGACATTTGGTCATGCTGACGTTTAGTCACGCTAACGTTTGGTCACACTAACGTTTGGTCATGCTGATGTTTGGTCATGCTAACGTTTGGTCAAGCTGACGTTGGTCACGCTGATGTTTGGTCACGCTGACATTTTCTTCTCAGACGCTGCACCCAACACTGAGTTTTCATACCCAGACATTGATCATGCTGACATTGGTCAAGCTAACATTTGGTCAAGCTGACATTTCGTCAAGCTGACGTTTCGTCAAGCTGACGTTTAGTCATGCTAACATTTGGTCAAGCTAACGTTTGGTCAAGCTGACACTCCTTCGTACGTTGTTCAACACTTAGCCATATTTTCTCTCTCTAACACTTAGCCATTTATTTTCTTTCACTTACACTATTACATCTAGATACTTTGACAATGGACCCTGTGCACACCAACACCACCGCCATGCCCGTTACCAACTTCAGTACCATAATATCAGGTCCCGTCACCGCCGCTAAGTCCATAGTTGCCCTTGGCACGATGAATCCTCAAGGGCCATCTCATAGGTCACTGAGACTACAAGACATGGATCCTACGTTCACCATCTTAACGCTTGAACAATATAACTTTATTTGTGTTAAAATCCAAGCTAACCTAGCCATTGACCGAGCCGAACTAGACGCAAAGAGACACTATGAGATCATCAACAATGGAGGTCATGAATTTGTTCCCATCCCCTACGACATCATTCCACTCTTCGAATACCACCATGAACTCCTATCCCAACTCCTCATGGCCAGGAACCAAACCTCACGTCAACCCGCCATAGAGCCTCAAAACGAAGATGAGGAAGATAATTTCGTAGCTTAATTCGAACATGCGGATTCGTATCATACTCTTAGTCCACATACTTATGCAAATCCATTATTTCACCCTTTCACGGGGGAGACCATGTCCCTCCATTCATTTAAAACCACTCAAGCACATGTGCCCCAATGGGAAGCACTCACTCTCATTTCCACTCTCCCTATGACCAACTCTTAATTCACCATGCCCATCCCCACTATCCCTCCGATAACTACCTTACCCTCCCTCTTACAAGTACAACCCCAACAACCCCCCTCTCAAATTACTGTAGGAGCAACTTTCCCACCCCAAGTAATTGGGATGCCATCTGTGATACCCACTACCACATCAACACACTTCATCCCACAAGTGCAGGTTCATACCACACCTTTAGCTCCTCTAGTACAACACCAGGTGCAAAACCTCCCTTTGCAACCCACAGTTGGGCAATGGCTCACCCCTGTCGCTCAACAACAACAACAACAACCTACACCTTATGGCATGCCACCCTTAGTAGCACCCACTATAAATATTCCACAAGTGCAACCTCCAATCACTCAACAATCATCATTCCCACCAACCGTATAGCAATCTAATTTGTATGGCATTCAAACTAGTCAACCTCCTGCGTCACCTAGTGCCCAAGACTGGGCTGAAGCTAAAAAAATGATGCAAGAGCTCACTGATGAGGTAAAACGCCTCAAAACCACTAACAATGAAGAGCTTAAAGTATTAGACTTTTACCAAGACGATCCAATTAGCTCTTCAGTGCCACCGTTAACCAAGTACAATGGGAAGGGAGATCTGAACGCTCACTTAGTCATGTTTCAATCAGAAACTCTATTGCTTCAAGCTTGGCCCCACGCAATCTTGCGTGTGTTCGCTATGTCCTTAACGAGCATAGCCCTTGATTGGTACCAAGCCCTGCCATGTAACTCCATATCCTCTCTTGAGGATCTGTTACACCATTTCGTTACCAGGTTTAAGTACAACTTGAAGCCTGAAGCAACACTAGACACTCTGATACAGGTGAAACAAGCACCACTTGAGCCTATGCAAAAGTTCATCCAACGATGGAGTGCAACCCTTAAAGAACTTCATGAACCCATCCCTGAAACATATTTGCTTACGATTCTGAAGGGAGCCATGAATGACTTCATTAAGTCAAAATTGTACTACCCAAGTGCTCAAACATTGAGCCAAGCCTTCACACAGATCAAGAACATAGAATAAGCTACACAAACAAGCAATGATCCCACCTATGTGGCTTACAAGAACCAACACGTTGCCAAACAAAAGACAATAACGGAAACTATAGCTGCAAGCACAAAAACAACAAACACCAATACCAACTTGCCTGCAATGACAAGGGCTACCCCAAGGCCCAACTTTCAGCACAAGGATCGCTCTAAGTATACGTCGCTACCCACGTGACCCTCTGAACTACTAGAGAAACTCCTCAAAACTAGGTAAATTCAATACAAACAAGTAGGAGAGAATGCTTGCCGAAGACACGACAGGTACTGCGAGCTACTAAGGAATCCCACCTTAGCAGCACCAAATAAGCCCCCGGTCCCACGACACTTCAAGTTAGATCAATTCTGTCACTACCACCAGATGTCCGGTCACAATACCGACAACTGTCGTGCCTTACAGGATGATCTACAAGCAATGATAGAACGGGGTCAACTGAATGTCAACACCCTAAATCAACCTAGCACAGACGATGCCTCCCATGTCATAAACTCCATTGGCATAGATAGTAAGCCTAAACCTATGCGGTAACCTTTTGTGATTTGTGTGCCTCCCAGCAAGGCAACAATCCCCTCCACCTCCACGAGCAAGGGGCCTCCCATCATCATCAAGGTACCACCTAGAGCACCAATGACACCTTTTGTGGTCAAAGTACCATCGCAAACATCCGCTAAGACGTTAAACTGGAAGGAAGCGTCATCGTCCGCTAAGACATTAAACTGGCATGATGCATTGACCACAACTGCAAAGAAACCTTTCGTCATCAAGGTGCCACAACAAGCTAAGCTAATCAAACACCAACGACTCCTCCCAAAATACCATTTGTCATAAAGGTGCCACCACGCGATGGCCCCTCACCTACCCAGAGCCAAACCATAGGCAACATCTCAACCTCTTCTCCCTCAAGAGTCAACCTTGCCAACAACATGGGTAAGCCTACCAAATGGCAGCAGAAGAGGACAAACGAACAACAGACAATATCCACGGCCAAAACAAAGGCCACACCAAGCAAGCAACAATCGAACGCTGGGGTCCCTGCCCCTAATCTCAAGAAAACCAGGCCCAAGCCCTCTACGCAAGAGGCCCATCCCTCAACCCACACAAAGGAAGCCAAAGCCAACACAACGACCAACAACACAGACTTCGTAGTTGCACTAGCCCAGGTGAAACAAACGCTCAAACAAAAGAACACAACCATGAGCTTGTACGACCTGGTCATGACATCATCGGCCCATCGCGAAGCCTTAGAGCAAACGTTAGCATCCATTCTTGTTAGAGAGGAAATCCCTACTAACATGGAATCCATCCATGCAACGATTTTATAACACACACTACATGGATTGGGTTCAAACACCTTAGCCTTCCGCGACGATGCAGTTAAAGTCAACCCCAAATGAGAGGAGGTCACAACAGCTCCATTGTCGATTAACGTACGTGTTGGGCAATGTACCATTCTTAGAGTGCACGTTGATGACGGTGCGGCAACAAACATAGCTTTATACTTCGTCATCGATAAACTAAGCATGGCGGATGAAATCATGCCAACGAAAACGACGTGTTTAAAATCCTTCAACGGATCACATGTCACAGTTAAGGGCACAATGAACTTAGCCTTTGTGGCAAGAGAGCAATTCCCCACCAGCGCGGAGTTCACTGTCATAGAAGAGATGCCAAGTTTCAATATGATTCTTAGTAGACCTTGGCTAGCCCAACAACGGGCCGTTTCCTCACTGATACAACAAGAAATCCGCCTTCCATACGAAGGTGGACAAGTCATTATACATGGCGACAACACTCCCTTTCAAGCTGACCACAACATAGACATGTCACAGGTCTTGAAAGAGGAGCCTCTTGATGCAACACACACAGCAACAAACGCAACACATAGAGCCAAAACACCCGAACGAGTGGCAACCAACATAGTATTTAGAGCTAAAACGCCCGAACGAGTGGCGAAAACCATAAGCCTCCCAGCGGAGCCTAAGCCTAAAACGCTTCCAAAACCACATCCAGTTAGGAAACAACCACACGATCAAAGCACCCCTGCAGCCAAAAACAAGCTAGATCTCCGCACACTCTTCACATTCTTTCACGGTGCATATGTCACGTTCGTTTGTATTGTACTAGCTTACGTGTTCTCTCATGGCCCGAAAAGGCCTTAAACTAACACATCGTCCGAAATGACGTTAAACTACTACTTGTCTGAAATGACATTAAACTACTACTTGTTCGAAATGACGTTAAACTACTACATATCCGCAATGACATAAAACTAGACACGATCAAAAATGGCCGATTCATGTTAAAACCCACTGAAATAGTTTAAAGCTCTCTTGTTTTCTTGTGGCCCGAAATGACCTTAGACTAGAGCGCCATTGCTAAAATCCATCATGACTCTAAAGTCGACACGCATGGCCCGAAATGGCCTTAAATTAGAACAAGTTACATTTCCATTTCTTTAAAATTACATTCTTGTTTGCATGCATAGCAGCATCCTTGCTTTACAAATGATTATTCCCCTTACATTTCTTCTACACTGTTGTCATTTCAATTACACTCACACTTATATTTACAAATAGTTAAAACAACAAAAAAATATAAACTTATAAAAATAAAAATAAAAAAAATCTTTTGTGTTTACACTTGCGTTTATCAAAAGTTTGGACAAAATTTAAAAATAAAAAAAACTTGAATAACATAAAAACAAAAAAATATGTATAAATGTATGAATGGATGGATAATATCAAATGTTAACATTGTATCATACATTTGCTTTCATACAATCCACAAAATTTCAACAATAAAAAAAGCATAACTAAGCTAACAACAATAATAGGTTAAATTAAACATCAGCGCTAGGAGGGGCTTGACCCCCAAACTCATCCATATCATCAGGTCCTGCTCCACTAGGGCCACCATCATCACCATCATGTCCCTTTGAAAAACACAAAAAAAATAAACTAATTAGTAAATAAAAAAAAAGCATTAACTAGAAAACAACTAAAACATAAAACCCAAAACACATAGAATACATAAAACCTTCATCCTGGAGTTAAAGACGATAAACTGACACCATACTCAATCCATCACAAATTTTCAGTGTTCATCTAAACAAATTAGCATTGGGGGCCCCACAAATATTTTATAAATTAGCAGTGGGTTTGGTCCCCAAACTCACCTCACTTACAATGATCGAAAATGTTCCAGACGCTAGGAAAAAAATCAGCATTAGTCATGATAAAGGGGAAAGTAGAAACCGAGCACCATGAACTTTCATAAGGCCATTGGCCATGTGCTGGTGGGGATCGTTTCTTTATAAGCAAACAGATTTTTAATATAGTTGAACAAACATCCATCCGTCATCATGTTCATGGCTCATGACCCATGACGATGACCCTGTTTTGTATATTCTTTTTTCAGCAGAAATATGAGAAAAAGAGCAAAATCCAGCAATGTACAATAAACGCGCGTGAATGTGTTGGTCATCGCGGAACCTTTGATGCTCCCAAAGGCAGGCGAATCCATGCAAATGCAATGTTTTCCCTTGCACGCCCCGTCCAAAACTTGATTCCCGTATGAGCCATACTTCCCCCTTCGGCCCTCAGTTACCATGGTGTTGGTTTATTTATTCGTACTCCCTGGTTTTCTGTGATCCGTCTTATTGCCGATGCCACGAATCTTGATTGCTTGCTTGCCACAAGCACTTTTCTTCCCCTTCGAAAAGCTTAGCGGTCGGACGATAGTAAAAAGTCATAGCGAAACCGGCACATGTCCCGATTGATAGGTTGCGTAAAAATATGATTCGGGACTTTTTCATCGACGATGTACATATGTTTTCATATCATTTTTTACAAATATCGAGATATCTAGAATCACCCTGCTCCGTTCGGTTCTGTGGATCGGTAGGGGGCAATCAGACGAAAAGTCCTTGTTAACGAGTTCCTCGCATCCGCTAAAAAGTCAAAGAACAGTACTAATGATCCTAAGGGTTTACGGAGCCTTGATTAATTTTTGGTATGATTCAGAACAGGAGAAGATATGTAAGATTTTAATGCAAACTGCAGACATCACTAAAAAGGTAAGGTAACGCGACCATTTCAATGTATCAGTACAAATCCAGACAAAATTTCATTGGAAATTATGAAATACGTACCCATTGAAAATTTCATTGGAAATTATGAAATACGTACCCATTGCGAATTTACTGCGCTTCTGTCCGCGCTCCTGAATCCAAGGCAAACAGTTCATGAAAATTTGTTTGGATTCGCGAAATCTCCGACGCATAGGTAGCAGCAACTTACGATAAAATGGCGGCGAACTCACACTGCCAGGCCATGGCGGCTAACTCACGCTGCCAAGCCAAAGGCAGGATAACTCACACTACCAGCAATGGCGGCTAACTCACGCTGCCAAGACAGGGCAGCTAACTCATGCTGGGCCCGGTACAAAAAAATGCATACCACGTTTACAAGTCCGAAAACTGCGAAACAGCCGAAAATGGTCCACATGGCCCTCCAATTATTTCGTACACCAAACGAATACCATGGATTATGAAATCAGCTGGTACGATAATTCCATATGGCAGTATGTTGGTGTACGGGTAGATGTCATGTGGTAGAATGCTGCGTATCGAGTCTGAATGCTCTGCAGCAACTAATGATGAGGCCCTTCCTCATCATGGCATTCGAAATTGCCCTTCACCGATGACTTTATTGATCAGCGTAAGGCCGTACCGTCATGTACAAAGTGCAGCATACCGGTGATCGATGTAAAAAAAGCTACCTGCAACTTCAAAGCTAAAACGGCCATTCACTCATGCTGATACTGAATGAGGTGATACTGAATGAGGTTAACTCATGCTGCCACGCAATGGCGGCCACGCTACCAGGCTAAAGGCAAGATAACTCACCCTGCCAAGCCAAGGGTAGGATAACTCATGTTGCCAAGCCAAAGGCAAGATAACTCACGCTGCCAAGCCAAGGGCAGGATAACTTACACTGCTAGACAATGACGGCTAACTCACGCTGCATTGGTTACTCACACTCGCATCTCATTTGGCTCCCTTTTTATCCCACTTGTCTACACGTGATGCGTTTTCCCTCATTTTATATTTTAATTATTTTATTTCGCCCTTGTGCCTTAAGGTAGCCACTTTTTTTATTTCTTACATACATTTATTGCAGCCATTCAATCATATCGGACTATGCCAAGGCCGACGACAACATTAAGTGGGACTTTATCCTTCAAACATTAAGTTTTGGCTCGAAGTATCTTCATATAGTGAAATATCTCTTCTCAGATGCTAATGCGAGAATAGCCACCACCTTTGGCATCACCGCCCCCTTTGCAATACATAGATCAGTAAGACAAGGTTGTCCTCTTGCCCCTTATCTCTTTATCATTGCTGTGGATTTCCTTTGCCATCAAATTAACCATGATATTCAATCAGGGATGCTATATGGAGTGCATTTTTCCTCTCCTCAACATCAACTACTTAATATGCATTTTGCTGATGACTCTTTTTTTCTAATCCAAAATACAACCGATAATGTTAAACGACTTTTAGCCCAAGTAGAGCAATATTGTTCTCTCTCTGGTTCTACCATTAATTGGTCTAAATCTTCTGTATATAGTTTTCATAACAATTATAGTAAACTCCCCACCTATCCATGGAAATTAATCCAAGACCATGAGATCATGAAGCTCTTGGGAATCCCTTTTCGATTTCGTGGTCCTACTTCTACATTGTGGGAGCTAGTTATCTCTCGTATTCGTAAGAAAACTGAAAAGTGGAAGACTAAGCCCCTTACCTTGGCAGGAAAATATCTTGTTTGTAAATCCATTTGTGCTTCTACCCATGTGTATTATTCCTCGTGCTGGGCTCCTTCCCACACAGCCTATCAAAACTTGGAGCGGTTATTTCGAGACTTCATGTGGTCATCTAAAGATTCCCAACGAGGTTTTCATCGTGTTGCTTGGAACATTGTCACTCTTCCTAGAAACAAAGGAGGATTAGGTCTGTTGAATTCCTACAAACAGGGACTCACCTTAGTTGCTAAGTGGTTAGTGCAACATCTGGACACCTCTGACATAATTGGAAATCTTCTCCAGCTAAGGCTTCATCAAAGTTTTCCTAAACATAAGCCTTTTTGGAAAAACATCCATCCTATTAATTGGATTTTCTCTCCTCATTCTATCTCCATTCCTGGTTCCCATGTATTCAAAAGCATATGGAAGGCTTGGCAAGTTCTCCACCATCATATTAATTGGTCTAATATCCATCTTAACCCTACTCTCCTTCCCATGCTTTGCCCTTGGTGGTTACCCTTGACCCCTGCCCCTCTTGCCATTACTAATGCAAGATTAGCCATTGTTTGGTACCGGAAGGGAGTGATTTCCCTTAATTGTCTTCGTCTTGCTAATCAATGGATTTCTTGGGAAGCGTTTGAAAACCTATATGGAGCTTCGAAAGCAATGCGGCTTTGCTTCCACCAGATACATTCATTTCTTCATCAATCATTACACCTAGATGGTGCTATCCAAGGTCTATTTCATGGCCTCTATTGGTCTAATGGGTAAAAAAATTTTCCTTATCGGCCACATGTTCCCTTCCAATTGTTACACAATTCTTCCGAAGTCATTCTACGCTGTAATCGATCCTGGAATAAACAAGAAACTGAGGATTTTTGGATCTCTCTTTTCAACCAAATTTGGCATCTTCCGACTCTTCCCAAAATTCAACAATTCCTTTGGTGTTTTCTTCATCAAGGTCTCCCAATCGGGAAATGTTTAGCATACCTTGGGATTCACTCCCCTAAGTGCCCTTTATGTAATGACCCTGAAACCTTTGTCCATGTTTTTTGGCTTTGCCCATTTGCTCAGCATGCTTGGGAATGGGCTTCTAAGGTTTTTCTCTCATGCACTCTTACACAAGAGATCGTAATGTTTGGTTTCTTACCTATCAGGTCCAAAAACTCTCATTTCCTATGGAAGATCCTTAGGCCCATCATCTTATATAATATTTGGAAACATAGATGTACCACACTTTTTCAAAAGACAATTATTTCAAACGTCTTACAACTAACTACTTCGGAAAAATGCAAATTCTTCGGCATGTTCACTTCCAAATTATATCTCAAGCCCCAAAATTCAAGATAAATGCTAACTAGTTGTTTTTCTTATTGCAGCCATGGAGTCATATCGGAGATCCAAATAATCACCATCATCAAGCCTCGCTTCAGAAGAAAGTCTCCTAATTAAGCCATAGTTTTCTACACCATTTGGCCTTTTTCCTCTTTCTTCCACCTCTGTTCTCATGCGACAATCCACATCCTGGAAAAGATACACACATTTCAGCGAATGGTTGATCTCTGGAATGCATTTCCACACCTTGTGTAATGCTAAGTTTAACATGTTTCCTATATAATAGTCTCAGTCAACACGGTTTCTCTTCCTCCTTTCCTCAATCTATATGTCTTGAAGTAGCTTATGTACTAAATTTTGTTTTCTATTAATAAAATTCTCTTTTTGGGGTCTGACACCCCCCCCATTTTCCCAAAGTAACTCAAACGTTTTAAAGCAAAATAAAATACAATAAAGAAAAATAAAATAAAATAAAATAAAATATTTACTTTTGGGGCAACACCAAACTAAAATAAAATACATAATGTTATTCTTTGGCTACGTTGACCCCCTTTTCTTTTATTAATGCTCAAACCTTAAACTTTATATATATAGCTATATAGATATATATATATGCATGTATGTATGTATATTGAAAAAAAATATTTTAAATTTTAGTACACACTCATGGCCCAGTATGGCCTTAAACTGCCACTCATGGCCCGGTACGGCCTTAAACTGCCACCCATGGCCTAAAATGGCCTTAAACTACCACCTTTTTGCATTGTTTTTTATTTACTTGTGCATTTCCATTCACGTTTTCTGTAGTTGCTATTTAACATTATTTTCTCTAGTTTCTTTGTTTACAGGATCACCTTGACGTACGTGCATGCATCCATACTTCATCATGGCATCATGATGATAAACTGATACCACAGACTCGTCATGGCATCATGACGGTAAACTGATACCACCGATTCGTCCTGGCATCATGACGGTAAACTGATACCACTGATTGGTCCTCGAATCACAACAGTAAACTGATACCACAGATTCGTCCTAGCATCATGACGGTAAACTGATACCATAGATTCGTCTTGGCATCACGATGATAAACTAATACCACAGACTCGTCATGGCATCATGATGTTAAACTAATACCACAGATCGTCCGGAATGACAATAAACTACCACACTCTCATCTGCCAGAGTCTGCTAAGACTATAAACTAGCTCCCCTCTCCATAGTCCACCACGACTATAAACTAGCATTGCATCGTATGCTACGACGATAAACTGGCAATGTCCAACGGGTTATGACGTAAAANCTACTACGATGATAAACTAGCAATGTCCAACGGGTTATGACGTAAAACTAATCCACGATAGTCCTCCAAGACTACAAACTGGCAACTTCTTCATTGGCCTACAAATCCGTTGCTGTAATCAAATGACATGTCTTCATCAACCTGCTGCATGAATTCATCACATGGACTCTGACAACATTGTTGCTGCTCAATTTTGTTTGTCTGCTATTGCACATGGTGTCTCCATCACATCGGTTGCATCCATGTTTAAAGTGTTAAGCTAACTCATTCAATCATGGTTTTCTTGTCTTCTTGGAGTTATGTTTGCAGGATGACACCCAGAGGTGTTCGTACACGGATGCACTTCATCATGACAACGAGGTACCACATTGTTCCTAATGCATGTAACCAGGTTAATCAAACCATTCACAAGTACATTCCTAGTTCCCCAAATGTCTCTCATTCCCTAGCATGTTCTCTCTACCCTATTCAGTTACATTTCCTGTCACCCCAAAACTCTGAACACATGGTTGCCCACTGTAACTCTCAAAGCAGTTGTAACACACAACACAACACATGAAACAGATACAAGCACACGAGCATGAGTATAACATTGAAAGAGAGCTCTGCTTAAAAAGAAAAAAAAAAGAAATCAAAGAGCAAAATCCATCACAAGACTCTTGGTGCTTCCCATACAAGCCCCAGGCGGGAAGGTACTTATCTTGGAAGAAAACACTCGTGCCTCAAACAATCATGTTGCATCCCACTGTGTGGCTTTGGCTGTTGGACAACAGGTTCCCTTTGATACTCAACAAGGGTCCTATTTTTCCAAAGAATGCACCACCTCATCACGTGGCTTTAGTTGTGACAACGAGTCCTCTTAAGTAGGATACAAGAGTCTCATTCCTCCAAAGGATGCACATCCCATGCCTTGGTCCCAAGTCCACTAGATACTGGCTATTGACAAGGACCAACATGATCTGTTCACACAAGAGCATTCCTCTTCCCATAGTTAAATAAAACCATCCCTTCATCAATCCCCGATCTCACAGTTACAAACCTTCTCCCTATACACCTCAAAACCTCATTTCCCGGTCCCATGTACTTCTGAACACAGTGCAACAACATCTGGCCAAATGCCAAAGAACAATGCTTGATACCCAGTTGCTCGTTGTGTTTTATACTTATTTTTTGATGCCTCTCGGGTAGATTCCTCCAGGCGTCAACAAAGAGGGGCCAATGAAACACCACAAAATTTTGGCCTAGCACTTTTAGACAAGAATCAAGCTAATTCATGCTACTGTCCAACATGATTACAGCATGACCAAACTTGAGAGCCTTTAAAATAGCATGAAATGACATACAATGGAGTGAGTAATGGGGCAAGCAAGGTTCTCCCGGGCCCCACAGGTGACTGCACCAACTTTTGGCATCCAAAATCAAAAGCTTCAAGCTCAAAATGCTTGGTTTTGGCTAAGTATAAGTTGGCTACATTTTTAGACGCTACTCAGCGTAAGGCTCAGCGTCACCAACTTTTGGAGCCCCAAAACTGAGCCAAAATAGGCCGAAATCAAGCACAGGGATGACCCATGACCTTCACCAAGGTTCCCAACAGGTCCCAGCCTCCATAAAATCAAGATTTGGGCCTCAAATGTGCCACTTTGGCTTGGTGACGCTGGGGTTACTTTTCTTACGCTGCTCAGCGTAAGGCTTAGCATCACCAATTGTTGGAGTCCCGAAACAAAGCCAAAAAGACATCCAAATCAGCCCAAATTTGGCACACAGAACACTCATGATCCATAGCATGCAGATCCACTCTGAAAACTGAAGTCTCACAGGTCAGAAACGGACTCAAAATGCACTATTTTCAGGTCATACGCTGTTAGTGACGCTAATGCTGATGTTGGCGCTGATGCTGATGCTGACGCTGACGCTAATGCCAGAACAGGCTATGCACACATCATAGCCAGATCCACGCATGCTGGAGGCCTTAGCGGAGCAAAAATAGCACAGATCTGTAGATTTGGAGGCCATACATCCAGATCCACTCTTGTACTTTAACATTCTTTGTACATTTTTCATTTTTTCAGCGTATCAAGCTCTTACACTATGGATTACACACATCAGCATAAGAGATCTTGGTCACACTGCATGCTGTACATTGTAACATTTCGTGCATCCGGTCAACGCACACACCTGTCACCCGATCCGTAGTTTTCTTACCCTGCAGCCACTGATATTCTCCCAGATCCGAATCTCACGCCTAAAATTGTATAAATCTCATGTTTTTCCACTAGATCATGGTGGGGAAAAATCTGAATCTCACACACTTAAGAAATCTAGGCATCAATCTCACACGCTAGGGCTGCATACAGACTTGGATGTTGTACACCTGCAATCCAAAACCTACATCTTCCCAGCATCCGTTCTCATCCGTCAGGGCTAAACATCTGCCTTACAACCAATCCGCAACTATGTTCTGACCGGTGCACATTTTAATTGTTTATCAATACAAACAGTTTACATTATTTTTTCTGTTCACATTTTTCTGTTTTCGTTGTTTAAACGTTTTCATTTGTTTACGTTCAGTCCTTTTCTGCATTCGTTTACGTATAACCCAACGTGTCGCGATTGCGTATGTTCGGGGAAGTCCTCGTTTCATCCGTGTGCGAACCATTCAAGGCACTCTGCCTTCATTGTTTTTCCAGCAGGCCCTTGGGCGAAGGTAAGGTATTACTGTTTCATCCATAGATCTCTCGGTGTTTGTTCATTCCAGCCTCTCATCGACGATTTTGGATGGTACAGGAACAACTTTAGCTTTTTCCATTTGTTCTCAATGTTCTGCAAGGCACATGCATCGTGAAATGCTTGTAAGTGGTTTTGAGGATCAGCGTTGTATCCCCCCTCAAATCGTGGAATGTTATTCATGTCTAATCTCTTGATCCTGCTATCTTTTTGGTGCCTTGTAGGAATTCTTACAACCTCTGTAATGTCTAACATACATTGGGTTGCAAGTAGGGGTTCTTCATGGTCATTTCTTTCATAGCATCTATGATGTCTACGTGGTTCCCAACTTTTTATTTTTCCATGCCTTGATTCTCTAAAGTACCCTCATCCTTGCTCTTGACTCTCTCGTCGAGGTTTCTCACTCTATTTACCCTTATCCTCATGGTTAGGTTCCTTATGACTACATCCTGATACTAAAGGAGAGGGTGAATGTGATGATGAAGATGAAGAAGAAGGAGAACCATCGCCATGACGATGTTTCCTACCTTCTCTTCGGTGATCCCGGCCCCAATCGTGATGACGATCAGAATGCTCACCCTTATCATGTGTTTGTGTTCCCTTGTTGAACACTTAGTGTTCATGGGGATCAAAATCAAGATTGTGAATCATGAAGTGAAGGTTCTGATACACCACCTCCTCACCATCGTTAGGAGGGGGAACATCGTTTTGTGGAGAAACTATTGAAATAGGTTCACCACCCTCAATTTCTCTTAAGACAGGTGGAGCGTTATGGGATCCTTTGCCCTTCAACGATGTATAATATCTCTCCTGTTGTAAGTCCCATTGATGTTGTGCTTCTGTGGGATGGTAGTCCTTTGCTTGGTGCTCGCATGCAACGTATTCTACATATAACTATGACATGCCTATTCGTACGAGAGCACGAAGGAGCATGTTGGGGACTGCTCGGTCTGGAGGCAACACTATGTTACCCTCCAAGTCTCTCCAACGCAATTGCTCATCTTGATGGAGGATAAAGGTAAAGTTAGGTACATATTCATTGTGATGAATATATGCCACTCGAAATTGTTGAGGAATTTGTGGTTCTTGGTTATGTGTGTTGTGCCGTCGACTGTCTCTAGTATTGTTCCTAGGTAGTGAAGTGCTTTTGTGCGAAGAAGAAGACATTTTTGTCTTGTTCAGTGTGCTATTTACTATTATCTTATTTTTCTTTTGATTAACCCTAAGGGTTCGTTCTAGCATCTCAATGATGTGAATGTTTTCCTATGTTCTACGTAGCGCACAAACAACTAAGTCCCTAGCAATGGCACCAATGATGAGTGATGAGGTACCCCTACACTCAACCATATGAATATGAGCATCTCACGTGCGATCTGGTCGAACTCCAAGGTCTAAGTGCTTACGCGCCCTAATGGAACACTTAAGGTTAATCAATCATTGTCCTCTCAAACTTACTTTTATTGTCACA